>JAANDH010001182.1:0-11922 GCA_011799765.1 Nymphaea thermarum
CTGGAGTTGGCGACCATCTCAC
Organism: Nymphaea thermarum; assembly: GCA_011799765.1. Lineage (NCBI taxonomy): Eukaryota > Viridiplantae > Streptophyta > Magnoliopsida > Nymphaeales > Nymphaeaceae > Nymphaea > Nymphaea thermarum. The sequence goes on from JAANDH010001182.1 coordinate 23, forward strand.
CTGCAAGTGGGTAGTAGTGGACTAGGACCTTAGCAAGAGACTTCTTGAGAATTTCAACTGCTGAGCCAAAGGAAAGGTCAGGTTTGCTGCTGGGCTTCCTGTAGATGGAGTAAATGCTACAGTCCATGGGAGGAAGCAGCAGGTCAAGGTTGGAGAGAGGCAGCCAGATCTCTGGAAACGGCAGCTCTGCAGGGACCAGCTCTTTGTTCTTGACATGGACTGAGAAGTAACCCGTGCTTGATTCATACAGCAGGGAGCCATTGGTGGCCATTGCCGGATCGAGTGGGAAGAGTGAGGCTAGGAAAGAGTTGGACAAGAGATTGTGCTTTGAGGAGAATTTATGGCAGTTCCAGTATTTCACGCATGGGCAGAGCTGGAAATTTTAATTGGGGACGCCAAGTATGGCGATAAGACGCGCAAAACAGCTTTTTTTTCAAAAAAATTTGGCACGAGGATGGAGGCAGGTAAAGAAGTTAAGATTCCAATAAAACGTTCAGAGCTAATACACATACCACACAAGGGTATCCCAAATGTAGAAGACATGGACCAAGAAGTCAACCTCTCTGAAACCAAGATAAAGCCAAGACAAAGAAGGAAAAATATTAACCTAAGCTGTTATCACCTATAAGTACCTCCGTGGTCTAATTAGGGCCGGGTTTGAGTTGCTAGACAAGAATTCACATGGATGGTGGATTTGAATAGTTTGTTACTTCTACATGCTATAGGTCCTACGACAGACACCAGTAGGGGTGGAACCAGAAATTTGTGTTTATGCACCACTAAATGTATAAAGAGAATAATTAAAAGTTATAAGCATATGCAACTAAAGTTATGGTTAAATTCTTTGCTCGAAGAACTACAATTTCCTTGTTCCAAGGCACCTATTATTTGGTGTGATAATTTGGGGACATTATATTTTGCAGCTAACCATGTATCTCATGCACGAAACAAAACATGTAGGTAGTGTTCGATAGTCTTGGATCTCGTATCAGAGGCTGCAATTTGGGCTGCACAACGAGTCGAGCCAACTCGGGCTCGAGTCGAACTCGCTCGAGTAAACTTGACTCGAGCTCGACTCATTTTTATACGAGTCAAACTCGAGCTTAAATGTAAACTCGAGTATGTTAACGAGCAGAGTTCGAGTTAGACGAACTCGACTCGATTAAACTCGACTCGGCTCGACTTTAATTTTTATTTTTTTTTCACGTTTTTATTTTTCCTCTTCTTTTTTGTTTTCTATTTTTTAATTTTTCCTCCATTTTTACCCACGCAGCTACACTTCCTTTTTTTATTATTATTAAACCCAACTTAATCATTTTGCTTTCCAATCAATCAATCTTATCTCTGTTTTCCCTCCTCTTTTTCTCTTTCCTCATTTGGTCTTCCTTCTTTTTCTATGGCAGGTGCCACTACCGAGGACATCACCAAATGGAAAAGAGCCCGTGAAAAAGCTTTGCACTGCTCATGCTCATGGCATGTCTTATTCCCGATGACACCATCACACCATCACAATATCACTGCTCACGCTATTACTGATGACACCATCACAATTGCACTGCTCACGCTATTGCCGATGACACCACCACAAAAAAAGCAAATGAGCCGCTCGAGGCCGAGCTCGATCTTGGCAGCAGCTTCTCGAGTCGAGCTCGAGTTGATGATGAGAAGCTCGTGACGAGCTCGAGCTCACTCAACATGAGTCGAGCCAAGCTCGAGCTGGCCGAGTTCGAGCTCGACTTGGCTCGTGTGCAGCCCTAACTGCAATTAAAGGTGTGCATTGTAAGATCTTCATTTTAAACAAATTTATAAACTTACTATTATCGATCTTTAATCTACATTACATGTAAAAAAACCATGGACTTAAGGTTAGAATAGAGTGGGGCTGCGTCGGACCTTAAATCCACAAAGAGGTTGACTTTCTGTTCATGACTATATAACGAAGAGCAATTTCACTATTAATGAATTCTGTAGAGAAGGTCAGTTGGTCGACTTTCTGTTCATGACTATATAACGAAGGGCAATTTCACTTTTAATGAATTCAATAGAGAAGGTCAGTTGGTCGACTTTCTGTTCATGACTATATAACGAAGGGCAATTTCACTTTTAATGAATTCAATAGAGAAGGTCAGTTGGTCGACTTTCTGTTCATGACTATATAACAAAGGGCAATTTCACTATTAATGTGTGTTGTATCCTCACATCTTTATCCAGCCAGTCCTTGAATTTTCTGTGGGCATATATATATGTACAAGCCAATGCATGTAGTCAACTTTGATCTTAATTAACTCTTGCAGCATTCCCCTAGATTGTGGCTTCATGAGCTATCCCCTCCTCCCTCCACCTTTAGGGCTGTTATAGAACTTGGGCAGTCATATGATATATTCTTCAACTCTAATGTCACACAATGCCATTGTTTACCGTCCAAAAGAATAGTACACATGAAAATCAAACTAATGACGCATCATCAATACGATGCCTCTTTGAATGCACTCCGTCCCAATAAACTAATACCTCAACTCGACTTCCTGCACCACCCACAGTGGCCATTAGATTTGTGAAGTGTGAACCCACTCATGGTCCACTTGAACAATTTTAGAACCAGAGTCGGTGTAATCAACACATCACTTGACAGCCTACAACAGGCATTCAATACGTTTGGCTTAGGCTTGTGAACAACATCGAAAAGTTAGTCCCCCAGAACCAATAATGTGGACAGGGTTTAACAAAAACAGAGTATGAAAAGTTGAAGGCGAGTGAAAAGAGAGCCTCTTCTACTTTCATTCATTTGATGAAAATGGATATTTATACACTGCTGAGAAAATAATGAATGGAAAATAAAATTCTTTACATTTTACAATAAGATTCCAAGAGAAACCGAATAGTTCTAGAACCTTCCACAATCTGCGACATCATCAATTCTGTTATGATATTTTGAACCAGCCTTACAAGGTGGCAGGTATTCTAACAGATATTCCAGCATGGATGCTAAGTCATATAAGCATAATTTGTAAAATTCATGGTGAATAATCTTCAACACTCCCCTTCAAACTGGAATGTGCAAATCCATCACGCCTAGTTTGGATTTTAAAAACTGAAACTGCTCCTTTGCTAGATCTTTTGTAAACAAATCGGCAGGCTGAAGCCTTGATGATATATGTGCTGCTTGAATTATATGATTTTTAACTAAATCCCTCACATAGTGACAGTCAATTTCCACATGCTTTGTGTGCTTGTGGAATATTGGATTTCAAATATATGTAGTGCCACTTTACTATGACAATATAATTCTGCTGGAACATTATGAACGACCTGTAAATCAGCAAGAAGCACTTTTAACCACACTATCTCACAACCTGTATTTGCCATAACTCGATATTCAGCTTTAGCTGAAGATCGAGATACTGATTGTTGCATTTTTTCCTTCCACAAAATTAAACTTTTACCCAAATAAATGCAGTAACCACTAACTGATCTCCTAGTTTCTTTACATGCCGCACAGTCCGCATCACAATAAGCAACCAGCTGCAACTTAGTATTAGCGTATAACATGATTCCTTGACCAGGATTATCCTTCAAGTACCTCACAAATCGCAAAGCTGCATTTAGATGAACCTGTCTAAGATTGTGCATATATATGCTAAGTACATGAACTGCAAAAACTATATCTGGCCTAGAGATGGTCAGATATATAAGTCTTCTTCGAGCCTTCTGTACACAGATGGTTCCTTAAGTGCTTCACCTGTTCATCACAAAAATTGTGTTTTTGTTCTAAAGGACAGTCAACTGGTTTGGCATTTAAAAGATCGACTTCATCCAGGATATCACATGTATATTTACATTGTGATAGAAAAATTCCATGCTTTGATCTTGTTAATTCGATGCCTAAAAAATACTTAAGTGGACCAAGATCCTTCATATGAAACATACTGCTTAAGTATTTTTTAAACAACCTGATATGATTTTCATCATTTTTTGCTACAATCATGTCATCTAAATAGAATGACAACCATATAGCAATTTTTGTCGAGCAGTGTGAAGAGAGAATAATCTGCTTTTGATTGACTAAAACCATAGTATATAAGTGTTGCAAAAAACTTTGAAGGCCTGTTTCTTGGCACTTGTTTAAGCCCATATAATGATTTTTTAAGCTTGCATAATCTAGTCTCCTCTTCACTGCCATAGTTGGGTGGCAATGTCATATACGCATCTTTGTCCAAATCACCATGTAAGAATGCATTGTGGACATCCATTTGATGCAGCACCCAATTGTTTTGGGCTGCAACAACAAGCAAAGTCCTCACCGTGACAAGCTTTGCCACCAGAGCATAAGTGTCATGATAGTCAAGGCCTTCAACTTGGGCATATCCTTTGGCCACAAGCCTTGCTTTGAACCTCTTAACTGTTCCATTAAAATTGTATTTAATTTGGTAAACCCACTTACACCCTATGGGTTTTACGCCTTTTGTAGCATGTACCAAATCCCATGTTTCATTCACTTCTAGTGCTTTAAGTTCAGCATCCATGGTGTCACACCAATATTGATGCTTAACTGCTTAACTGAAGGGGGATGGTTCAAAATTTTTAGAGATGGCCACTAGAAATGCTTTAGGAGGTGTAGAGAAACTCTCAAAGGACATGTACTTAGATAAAGGAAATTTACTATTGTGTTTTGACTCACTTGATGATGGAGCAGGTGAGTTACAATCAGCAACTCCAATTCCACAATAAAAGTCTTTGAGTAGGATTGATGGTCTGCGTTCTCTTTGAGAGCGATGCAAAGTCAAATCTGATGAAATTTCATGGTCATTCTCAATTCATTTAGGTTGAGTTTGGAAAGATTCAGATGGACCAATGTCTGAACTTATGTTTGTTGCATCAACTATGTTATCCAGCTCTTGATCAGGGATAGAAAGAGGTAACACAACAATAGACTTTTCATCATTATGATCTTTGAATGGAAAGACAGATTCACAAAATTTTACATCATGACTTGACATAATTTTATGAGACTCAAGATCTTATACTCTGTACGTTTTTTGGCCATATGGATACCCCAAGAAAATGCACTTTCGAGCTCTTTGATCAAATTTGGATTTTGGGATTACATTGGTGACATAACAGAGACATTTGAATACACAAAGATGAGAATATGAGGGTCTTGTACCAAATAATCTCTCATATGGAGTCTCTCCTTGAAGCACAGGTGTACGTATTTTATTAACAAGATACACAGCTGTAAGTATACATTGACCCCAAAATTTCAAAGGCAAGCATGCAAGATTTCTAAAACATCTAGCGACATCTAATAGATGTCTATACTTACATTCAACCAGCCCATTTTGTTGAGGTGTGTTGATGCAGCTGTGATCAAGCATGGTACCTTCAACAAGTAAAAATTTTTGCATTTCATTTGAAAGAATTCAGCTCTATTATCTGTCCTAATCCTTTCAACAGATATATGAAACTGATTTTCAACCATTTTAAAGAAACATTGAAGAAGGTACTTTGTTTCATCCATGTGCTTCATGAGGTAGACCCATGTGGCTCTTGAATGATCGTCAACAATTGTGAGAAAGTATTGAGCACCTGAAATAGATGCTTGACTATAAGGACCCCAAATATCACAGTGAATTAGATCAAGATTTAGTATTACTAATCAGAAAAGGCTTGCGAGCTTGCTTAGACAAGTGACAAACTTCACAACTAGTTTTTGACATTTCTATGGAAGGATCAAGAGCTGAAAACATTTTGTTTTTGCAAACTAAATGGTGGCCAAGCCTTAAATGCCAGATTTCAGTTTGTGTACCGGTAAGAGACAAAGCTACAAGTTTGCTCACATTTGGTTTAAGGAACTAGAGTTCATTTTACATTTCACCTGCCCTGATCATCATCTTGGAGTTCTGGTCCTGAAAGTAACATTTGTCACAAGAGAACCAAACATAGCAGTTAGATGACTTGGTCAGTTGACTAATTGACAGCATATTATATTTAAATTGAGGTCTGTAAAGAACATGTTTAAGAACTAATTGATCAGAAAAATTTAGTTCACCCTTATGTGTGGCATGAACAAGATTGTTATCTGGTAAATGAATTGGATAAGGAGAATCAAGTTTAGCAACATTGGTCATGAAGTTCAAAGAGGAGGACATATAGTCACTGGCACCACTATCCAATATCCAAAGATTTGGATAAAAAATAGACATACCAGCCAGGTTAAGTTGAGATGAAGAAGAAATCGGGACAAGTTTCTCCTTAAGAAGTTATTTGAACTGATGGTACTCCTATAAAGTCAAGATAGGCGCTGCATCTTTGATTGCCTCTTTTCCATGGGTTATTGTTCCTGCAGCACTATGAGCAGTCCCTGCAACAAAATCATTCATACCAGAAGCAGCGTTCGTCTGGTTGAGTGGTTTATCCTGCTTGTATTTGTTGCCTTTGAAGTGAGGTGGAAAGCCATTCAACTTATAACACCTATCTCTAGTATGCCCTGCTGCTTGACAAAAAGAACAAGTGAGTTGTGGTCTTTTTTTATTTCTATTTCTGTTCACTCTAAAGTCTGAATTAGCAGCGAGACTAACATGATCAGTAGGAAACTGAACTCTCACTTCCCTCTGTTTTTCCTCCTGCAACATTAGATTATATACTTTCCCAATTGTAGGCAGTGGTTCAATCAACAAAATTTGTCCGCGAATCACATTATATGTCTCATTCAAGCCTATCAAAAACTGTATTACCTTTTCTTCTTGTTGTCTACCTGATACTTCTTTCAATGCACCACATGTGCATGGTGGCAAAGGTTCATACGATCCCAACTCATCCCACAATGTCTTCAGTTTGGTGAAATAAGTAGCAATAGAAAGCATACCTTGAGAGAGACTATTGATTTCAGACTTCAACTGGTACTTACGAGGAGCCATACTTTGTGTAAAACGTTCTTGCAGATCCAGCCAGACCTCCCTCGTAGTGGTGGCATAGATAATACTACTCGCCAAATTCTTTGATAATGAGTTAAAGATCCATGAGAGAACCAACTCATTGCATCACACCCACAATTGATACTCTAGTGCTAAGGCAAGAGGATGAGGAATACTGCCATTGACAAATCCCAACTTGTTGTTAGCAAGAGCGCCATTGTCGTGGACCTGCTCCATGTGGGATAGTTAACTCCCATGAATGGCTGGGACACAAGCACAACACCAGGGTTGTCCGAATGGTGTAAATAAAAGGGATGTGAAATATCGATGGCATTTCAATCATCGGTCGGAATATCACGGGTGTGTTTTGAGCCATAACGAAAATAGTGTAGAGCAGCAACAAAGAAAAGGAACCGATGCAATAGAGTGCCAAAGATAGAAATAGCAAGCAATATGCAAAGATTAAATGTACCGCAGGTTGGAAGGAAGGATGCAAGACTGAAAAGAGCCTGCAAAATTCAGGCGCAGCAGACTTTGCGCAAAAACAGCAATTGCTCTAATACCATGTGGACAAAGTTTAACAAAAACAGAGTACGGAAAGTTGAAGGTGAGTGAAAACAGAGCCTCGTCTACTTTCATTCGTTTGATGAAAATGGACATTTATACACTGTTGAGAAAATAATGAATGGAAAATAAAATTCTTTACATTTTGATATAGGAAGTTACAATAAGATTCCAAGAGAAACCGAATAGTTCTGGAACCTTCCACAATCAGCCACATCATCATTTCTGTTATGACATTTTGAGCCAGCCTTAGAAGGCGGCAGGTCTTCTAACAGATATTCCAGCATGGATGCTGAGTCATATAAGCATAATTTGTAAAATTCATAGTGAATAATCTTCAACAAATAAAATATCTGCAGATGGAGCCAGCGTGCTTCCAGTCAACAGGTTGCCATCAAAGTTCGACAATGGAAATTAACAGAGGGGGGGACTTATATGCGCCCCTTAGTCAGACTAAGTGTTCAATAAATGGACCTAGAAAGTGTATGTTATCACCCCAAATTTTTCAAAAAATGGGGCTATTAAAATTTTGGGTATATTATTTTTAAAATAAATTTTAAATCCAAGTTTAGATCCAAAATCCAAGTTTAGATCCAAATCTAGCATTTTAAACTCAAAATCCAATTATCAAATTCAAATTAGATCCAAAATCCACATTTCAAATTCAAATTAGAACAAGACCTATTTGCCAATCCTTTTGACAAAAAAAAGTCTTCTTTAGAGGGCGGTTTTGGTCTTTTGGTGGGTAAGACCTATTTGCCCCTCCTTTTGACAAAAGAAACTTCTTTTAGAGGGCGATTTTAGTCTTTTGGCAAATAAGACCTATTTGCCCCTCCTTTTGACAAAAGAAATTTCTTTTAGAGTGCGATTTTAGTCTTTTGGCGAACAAGACTCATTTGACCCTCCTTTTGACAAAAGAAACTTCTTTTAGAGGGTGATTTTAGTCTTTTTTGGATGGACAAGACCCATTTTAAAATATATTTTTATAAGCCTAATGGCCAATCATACCCATTTTCAAACCATTTCTTTTTCAAAATAATTCAAAATTATGTGAAATTCGGATGAAAAAGGGGGGAAATTAAAAAAAAAATCAAATTTAGGGTTTTGGCTCCAAAATCCTCTATAAATACCCCACCATTTCTCCCCTCTTGGGCAAGAGTGGTCCTTGGGAGAAACCCTAGAGTATTCTCACTTGAAGACTTAGGGTTTCTCTTAAGTTCTCTCTCTCTCCCTCTTTCTCTTTCCATTTTCTCTCCAACTTAGAGCAAGATTCATCTCTTGGAGGCATTAGAGGTATGTAATCATCATCTCTCTTATTTCTCTCTTCTTTCTTTTCATTAATATTCTTATTATTATGTTATTTTTTTTTCTTGAACATAGTATTGTTGTTATTTTCATTTTCTCTTCTCATTTTCATCTCCCCATAGCCAAAGAGATAGCAATCAATCTATTTTTAGAGACAAGAGGCTATGCTCAAGTGCACCGGGAGCATGAGATGATATTGTATTTTATGATTAAATCATGTTCTTTCAAGTATTCTTGTTATTGTTGTTCTTTCTTTTCTTGCTCTTTCTTCTCTTCAATATATTCTTCTTGTTGTTGTTCTTTTCCTTAATGAATATATTTTTGTTATTATTGTTATTTCATTTTTTTAATGTAGTCTTGTTCTTGTTATTTTCTTTTCTCTCTTCCTCCTCTCCCCATGGCTAAAGGAGGTAGTGCTCAATCTCTTTTTAGAGACAAGAGACTATGCTCAAGTGCATTGGGAGTATGAAAAGATGAGAAGATCTTTTATTTTACGATTGAATCATGTTTTCTCTTTTATTAAATATAACATTGTTTCTCTTTCTATATTTTCTCCTCACCTTCATCTCCCCATGGCTAAAAAAGGTAGTGCTCAATCTCTTTTTAGAGACAAGAGGCTATGCTCAAGTGCATTGGGAGCATAAGAAGAGGAGATAATATTTATTTTTATGGTTGGATCATGTTTCTCCACTTAGTTGAATACCTCTTTATCATGCTCCATCTCTTTCTTTATCTCTCTAACATGCCCTTTCTCTCTCTAATGTGCTCTCCCTCCTTACCATGATCTCTTTCTTTTTCCTTATTTGAATATTGACTATATATTGTCTATGGTGATGCTTGGTTTTCACTNCCTTATCATTTAAGATCTTAATTTTTCATTTGCCGACTTCATTAAGACCACAAACCAAGTAATGACCCAATATTGGATTCATGCTTGATGGTCTACAATCCTAATCCATTTTCAAAAATTTTTCCTTCATATATATGATATTTACAATAACAAATCTTAGATGTATGTTATGGTAGGAATGCCATTAGATGAATGTTGTGGTAGGAATGAATGATTTTCCTTTCAATCATATAGGATCAATGCATTCATGCATTCACACCCACTTTATTTCACTTATGATCACAAGCACATCTCTAAAAGAACTTAAGCAAGAAGGGATGGAGCTCTAACTAGGTGGTAACCGAATTAGAGCAAAATCTCAAACCTACTTAAAGTCTTAAGAGAACACTAAAATGATTTCACAAGCTTTTCAAATGACATTTACTAATTCTATTTTTTTTCTCAAAATATTTCACATTTTCAAGTAACTCTTCAAGAGTTCTTTTCAAAAGTTTGAAACATCAAACTTTCAATATTTTCTACACCGCATATAGAATCAAAAAAATGTTTAAGTTAAAATGAAATGCATCAATGATGAACATAGCCCTTGGGTTGATTACCCCCGGTAAAGGCACCGGGAACGGTCAATCCTCGTACCGACGGGTGAGTCCCTTTCTTTCCTATTTCAAAACAAAACCTCATTTTTCTGAAGCACTCCAAAACCAATGAAAAATTTGGGATGCAAACAGTGTATGGGCCAGAACATACGCTGCTTCAAGCAAAACAGTCTCTCTCCCATGATCTGTCTGAATGTTATTGATTCTCTAAGAGTGAGAAGGAAAGATCGAATAAATTTGGTACTGAACACTAGAGTCACGTTATGTTATATATATATATGCACAATGACTCATCATACAACCATATATATATATATATATATATATATATATATATCACTGTATTCGTGTCAATTTGCTGGTTTCATGGATATATACCCAATCAATTAACAAATTAGAATAATTAAAAGTCATGTGCATATGCAATCATAATTATGGTTCAATTTTATGCTCAAAGAGCTACAATTTTCTTGTTCCAAGGCACCTATTATTTGGTGTGATAATTTGGGGGCATTATATTTATTTTGCAGTTAACCTCTCATGCACAAACAAAACATGTAGGTAATGTTTGATGGTCTTGGATCTCATATCAGATGCTGCAATTAAAGGTGTGCATTGTAAGATCCTTATTTTAAACAAATTTACGAACTTAGTATTATCGATCTTTAGTCTACATTACATGTAAAAAAGCATGGACTTTATTTCTTCCCTAATTAGTAGCCATTGTCACTCTTTTGCGTGCTTCCTTCTTCTCAAACCTCTTGAGGGGTGAGGTGTTGGAAAGTAAGAGGTTGAGGTATTCCCCCTCCTCCCATCTCTATTTCGTGAAGCTGGTGCCTGAACACTTGCATGTAAACAACCCAGTCTCCATTCCCTAGGGGGCTTGGAAGCAGCAGCACATATCTGTTATCCCATTCCGAAGGGCAGTGCACGGACGTCAAGAAAGCAAGGCCCCAACCAAAGTCCATCTTACAGGGATCCAAGACTCTTGCGTGTGAGACCACAATGGCCGGCCCATCGTCGGCCCCTCTATAGCAAACCCTCGTTATCATGGGGTTAGGCCTTTGCCCTTCGACATAGTCAATCAACCCCTGGAAGTGCTCCCTGTTGGTGGCAAAACCCAGAAACTCGTTCACATTCTTCGCTGCCCATCCCAACGGCTTGCTCTTAAGGTCATCAATGGTGGCCTCCCCAAATGGGATCGAGACAACATTGCCAAAGTATCCATAGAGTGCCGATCTCGGGCCCTCGCTCAGGCGAGACCGGCCGTCGACGATGATGCCCAAACGACAGCTGCTCTCTGCATCACCACTGGCATTGGCCAGCAGCTTCCATAGAAGTGCGCTGAATGCCTCCAGCTTGGTTCTCCTAGTTCCATCTGTGGAAGAAAGATCTTGGAGTTGGTTCAGGGCGCTTGCACTCAGATGATAGATCCGGCTGATGAATTGATCGGATGAGGTACTCTTGTGCTTGGGACGCAATGGGCATGTACATGTTGTCTAGGGACTTGTCGTAGGACCCAGGACGGCGTGGGCTGAGGAGAGAGCGAGGGAGTTGGTCCGAGAGACCTCAGCCCATGCGGCCATGAACATGCCGACGGAGTAGGCATCACCGATCCGGTGGTCCAAAGTGCCAGCAACAACGAAGCCTTCGCACATGAGCTTGGTGACC
>JAANDH010001182.1:12179-44679 GCA_011799765.1 Nymphaea thermarum
CAAAGTATATTTCTTTATAAAAAATTCCTAAAATACTTCAAACCCTTCCTCACCTGAAGCAAGTTATGCACATTTACTTTTACGCCCAAACATTGTACGTACATATGCATGACATAACAAATCTGTACTAAATAACAAATAAGTATAATGTAATGTGTATGAGACAGTAAAAGATTTATGAGATAATGAGATAACGAACGGATAACATAAATATGAGATAAAATTATTAAAAACAACAAAAGATTTTATAAAATAACAAACAGATAGATGAGATAAAGCTAAACATAAGTAAAAGATAATGTTTATCAAATAATAAAATATTTATGAGATAATTAGGTAATCCCTTTTCTGCATATTTGTTGCATGTACTTCAAGTACACACAACTCAGTCTCTAATAAAATTTTTTAAAAAATCTTGGAGACAAAAATATGTTTTTTTTTTTGAAAAACTGTGGGATATAAATTGGTCTCATAAAGCATTAAGAACAATAATAAATGAAAAAACACAAAATTTAAAATAACGAAAATTCTTTTCCTTAGAACACAGGAAGAGGAAGGCGAGGGAAATTCTTGTGCATGGGGCTTTTATATATATATTCTCTGGAAGCGAACCCTAGATTGCACCGGAAAAACTAGTGAGACCAAAGTTTCTGAATTCAAGAACGATTTTTCGACGTTCTCATGAAAAATAAGAAAAGAAAATAGTTACTTCATTAAACTTTAAAGCGCAAATCATGAAATTTCTGTTAAAAGGAGAGATGAGATCTGCTTAATGTGAATGATAAGTGCTCCACCTGAACACTCATAACTCCTCGTCCCTTTGGTGGTACAAGCTTTCCCTGCACGGTCCCGTCGGGATCGTGGAGCTTGTGACCACTGATATCTATGTCTGCATGAGCTTCAATGAACTCGACGCCCCTGTTGTTGCAAAGAATCTCCGGCTCACCGCTGGAGTTGGCGACCATCTCACCTGCAAGTGGGTAGTAGTGGACTAGGACCTTAGCAAGAGACTTCTTGAGAATTTCAACAGCTGAGCCAAAGGAAAGGTCAGGTTTGCTGCTGGGCTTCCTGTAGATGGAGTAAATGCTACAGTCCATGGGAGGAAGCAGCAGGTCAAGGTTGGAGAGAGGCAGCCAGATCTCTGGAAACGGCAGCTCTGCAGTGACCAGCTCTCTGCTCTTGACATGGACTGAGAAGTAACCGGTGCTTGATTCATACAGCAGGGAGCCATTGGTGGCCATTGCCGGATCGAGTGGGAAGAGTGAGGCTAGGAAAGAGTTGGACAAGAGATTGTGCTTTGAGGAGAATTTATGGCAGTTCCAGTATTTCACGCATGGGAAGAGCTGGAAATTTTAATTGGGGACGCCAAGTATGGCGTTAAGACGCGCAGAACAGCTTTTTTCAAAAAATTTTGGCACGAGGATGGAGGCAGGTAAAGAAGTTAATTTGTCTCAGCATAACAGATTCCAATAAAACGTTCAGAGCTAATACACATACCACACAAGGGTATCCCAAATGTAGAAGACATGGACTAAGAAGTCAACCTCTCTGAAGCCAAGATAAAGAAGGAAACATATTAACCTCAGCTGTTATCACCTATAAGTACCTCCGTGGTCTAATTAGGGCCGGGTTTGAGTTGCTAGACAAGAATTCACATGGATGGTGGGATTTGAATCAACCAGCTAGTTTGTTACTTCTACTTGCTATTGGTCGTATGACGGACACCAGTCAGAGGTGGATTCAGAAATTTTTGTTTATGGACCACTAATTGTATAAAGAGAATAATTAAAAGTTATAAGCATATGCAACTACAGTTATGGTTAAATGCTTGCTCAAAGAACTACAATTTCCTTGTTCCAATGCACCTATTATTTGGTGTGATAATGGGGACATTATATTTTGCAGCTAACCATGTATCTCATGCACGAACAAAACATGTAGGTAGTGTTCGATAGTCAAAACATGTAGGTAGTGTTCGATAGTCTTGGATCTTGTATCAGAGGCTGCAATTAAAGGTGTGCATTGTAAGATCCTCATTTTAAACAAATTGATGAACTTAGTATTATCGATCTTTAATCTACATTACATGTAAAAAACCATGGACTTAAGGTTAGAATAGAGTGGGGCTGCGTCGGACCTTAACTCCACAAAGAGGTTTACTTTCTGTTCATGACCATATAACAAAGTGCAATTTCACTATTAATGAATTCAGTAGAGAAGGTCAGTTGGTCGACTTTCTGTTCATGACTATATAACGAAGGGCAATTTCACTTTTAATGAATTCAATAGAGAAGGTCAGTTGGTCGACTTTCTGTTCATGACTATATAACGAAGGGCAATTTTACTTTTAATGAATTCAATAGAGAAGGTCAGTTGGTCGACTTTCTGTTCATGACTATATAACGAAGGGCAATTCCACTTTTAATGAATTCAATAGAGAAGGTCAGTTGGTCGACTTTCTGTTCACGACTATATAACGAAGGGCAATTTCACTATTAATGTGGGTTGTATCCTCACATCTTTATCCAGCCAGTCCTTGAATTTTCTGTGGGCATATATATATGTACAAGCCAATGCATGTAGTCAACTTGGATCTTAATTAACTCTTGCGCCATTCCCCTAGATGGTGGCTTCATGAGCTATCCCCTCCTTCCTCCACCTTTAAGGCTGTTATAGAACCTGGGCAGTCATATGATATATTCTTCAACTTTAATGTCACACAATGCCATTGTTTACCGTTCAAAAGAATAGTACACATGAAAATCAAACTATTGAGGCATCATCAATACGATGCCTCTTTGAATGCACTCCTTCCCAATAAACTAATACCTCAACTCACTTTTGAAATAGTAGAAAAGTCTCTAGTCAACTTTAACAATAAAGAGTTACAAATATGAGAATTAACGATTCACCTTTAGCGCGGTTGCCAAATCAATAAATTTGTTCGTTGGCAACGCATTGCTTTAGTTATTGGTACCGTCATTCATTGGAAATAGTTATGTAATGAAAAGATTTAGTATCAACTTTCAAAATCTGGAAAAGGAAAAGAGCTAATCAAGCAATGGAATGACATGGTTGAAGCCTGGTGTGAAAGCCTTCGACTTCCGGCACCACCCACAGTGGCCATTAGATTTGTGGAGTGTGAACCCACTCACGGTCCACTTGAACAATTTTAGAACCAGAGTAGGTGTAATCAACACATCACTTGACAGCCTACAACAGGCATTCAATACGTTTGACTTGGGCTTGTGAACAACATCGAAAAGTTAGTCCCAGAATCACGCAGAACCAATAAAATATCTGGAGATGGAGCCAGCGAGCTTCCAGTCAACAGGTTGCATGAATGCCCGCGGCGACGTCGCCGGGGGGGTTGACCAAACGAGGTCGCCGTCAAACGGAAATTAAGAGGGGGGCGGGAGTTATATGCGTCTCTCAGGCGGACTAAGTGTTCAATAAATGGACCAAGCAAGTGTATGGACCAGAACATAACCTGCTTCAAGAAAAACAGTCTCTCTCTCGTGATCTGTTTGAATGTTATTGATTCTCTAAAAGTCAGAAGGAAAGATCGAATAAATTTGGTACTGATCACGCGAATCACGTTATATATTATATATATACAGTGACATGTCATTATGTCATAGTATATATATATATATATATTTATATATTTCTGGTTTGATGGATATACTCTGGGCTTTATGGCATGTCACTGGTATGGAGTTAACAACGATGTTCCTGTGTTATTGACTTGGTGGTGCAAACGGGTCGGATCTGCGTATACCAAAGTCAGGACGGGGCATTAGTATATGGATAAAGAACAACTGCAATTGGCATGACCGTGCCGGTAAATTGGAGCTGAAATCAGACCCTTAAATGCACCATATTAAAAAGTTCAATCCCGAATCTGAATCTGAATCTGAATCTCATCAGTGTTTGAATATAGGGATGAAGCCAATGAAGGAACTAGATTTGGATCGTGGTTTTAAATTTTAGGAGAAGAAAATGTTGAAGTTGCATGTTTCTTAATTTCAGTATTTTGGTGCCCTTTTTTGCAATATAGGGAGTTGATGTTATGTTAGCTCAAAACGAAAAATGGCAGCCTACTAGGCCTTGTTCCATTCATTACACCAACCTCCTTGGGGTAGCTGGACATGATTTTTAATATAAGAAAACGATAATGAGCAGAAACTTTTCATGTATTTTGTTGATCCATTTCAACCCTGCTTTCACATTTGATCATATGAGATGATTTTTTTTTTTTTTTTGAATCCACTGAAAGAATGATGTTGATGACCTACCATGGAAAATTTTCATTGTCGACACTGAAATTTCGAAATCGCTATATAAACTATATAAGGATATCAAAGCTAAAAACAAAAAGTACGTATCAACTCCAGCATGTTTACACATTTTTCGTCAAATTTTCCCAAAATGATCCCTCCGATAATTTAAGGATTATGGTATCAAGTTCTTGGTTCTCTCTCCCTCTCTTGCATGTGCATGCGCATGTACATGTATACAAATGTATATTGATATAATTGTAAACAAATCATACATTGGCAAAAAAAATAGGAGAATTTTTGTTTATATATGAAAATCAATTAGCCATGTGAGGCTTATATGTGTGTGTGCGCGCACATGTTCTAATGTCAGCTTTATGCCCTAAAAGAGCAAGGCTAAATTGGGGCTTTAGCTCTCATTTAAGTGGTGCATATACATATATAAGCTAAAATTTTCCTCTCATTTTGAGTTTTATCCAATCAGAGCCACCTGATGCATTGTATCAAACATATGTGATTAAAGGTGGTGTACTTTGAGAGGCTCAAGAATGTTTTCCTTCAAACCTCTCTCTCTCTCTCTCTCTCTCTCTCTATATATATATATATATATATAGAGAGAGAGAGAGAGAGAGAGAGAGAGAGAGAGAGAGATGCAACTCTTTGGGAAGGCAGAACAGTACTTGTGGAAGTACAATGAGTCCGTCGTATACGGTCAGGGGTTGGCAAGGCACCATGTTGCCTCTTCACTACTAATTGCAAGTACCGGAGGCGGTGTGATATGTTGAGACCCGAACATCTGAAATTTGACTTTGAAGAAGTCGAAATCGTCTTTTGTTACCCTCCTTTTCCGAATGAACGTAGATGAAAAGGACAATCCCTTTGAGTTTTCTTTAATTTTGACCCAACTGATTGCTCCCTTCCTCTTCCCCTTACGCAACCCCATTTCCTTGAGATGGACCCGACGCTTTCTTCTTTTCTTTTTTTTTTTTATTTATTTTAGATCCCACCCCTACTCCTTTCTATTCCACGGTTTGTTAACCGTGAAGTTTAGGAATGAAACACGCCTTAACGGGAAATTAAAATGATGTTCTTTGTCCGCTAGAAAAAAAGTATGCATAGAAGAGTCACTATAACCAAAGAGGTATACACACGCATACAATACCATGCATGTCACCGGATGGTCTAAAAGTAATAATAAACTTTTTATTTTTATCTCTCCAGCAATATCCAACATGCATATATATATATATATATATATATATATATATATATATATATATATATATATATATATATATATATATATATATATATATATATATATAGAAAGAGAGAGAGAGAGAGAGTTAGTGGACGATTACTTTAATTATCTAGAATCACTCAATTATCTAACCAAGACCGTTCATCCAAGCCAGATGAATGATTGAAAAAAAAAAAGAAAAAAAAATGTAAACTAATATTGAATAACAAAAAATTTCATCACATTTTTCTCTTTATTTTTCTTTTAACTGTTCATCATGTTGGATCGATTTTCTTTTAACTGTTCATCATGTTGGATCGAACGGTATTGATTAGATGGCTGTGTGATTTAAAAAACTAGTCACCATTCAATTTTACTATGTATGTACATAAGCTTTCAACGTCATGACTGTTTGATTGCTGGTAATGAGTTCACTGTTTTTTTTTTCTTTGTCCATATGGGAGGCTCTCTCTCTTCTCCATTAGTCAGCCGAGAGTAGGTGATCCTAAAGAATCTCGTTCAATCTAACAACCATATGTTTTTTTATTAGTGAAGATAATGAAGATGCTCCATTTTTTCAATGAGAGAAGACAAACAACCAAGTTTTCTTGAACGTATGACAGTAACTGAGCTATTCTAATTGTCCTACCCATTAGTTACTGGTGAGCTGAGCAGGAAGAGTATTTTATCTTACTTCTTTAACGAGAGTCAAAACCCCATCCTTCCCCATCACCTTCAGGTACCAAGCCTATTTTTGGAGCCTAATGTGGCACATCCTATCATCTAGTGGATAATTGAAGGACAAAAACAAAACCAAGTGACATGACAATGGCAAGAAAATGAAAATGAAAATGAAAAAAAAATGTATGCATAAAATTTGGAAAATGTCACATGGCCTCCCTAAAGTTGTAAAAAAAGCATAAATAATCCTTCTCGTAGTATATTTTGGGTTCTGCATAGAGACATCAATAATTCCGGTTTTTATCCAATATCCGACTGAATTGCTTCAGGAATCAAACATGGAAAAAAAATCAATTTCCGATTAAGAAATCATAGCAGAATTGTATTTAAAAAATGACATCAGATCAGACAAAGATATGTATTCATATTTAAATAAATATAGATTCAAATTCAAACTCAAAACTCGGATCATATTAATTTTAAATAGATTGCCTATATTCAATAAACATTTTGAAAGTAGTTTCTTAAGATATTGTACTGTCGTTTTGGATTCAGTTTGAAAGATAGAACTGGATATAAACTTATAAGTTGGATTCGCAGTATATTTTTATAAGTTGGATTCGTATTAGATTCAGACTGTGAATTTGAACTAATTTATTGTATAGACTTTGTTCATTCATATTTGAATTTGAATTTGAATATAAATAGCATCTAAAAAGACAAATATGGTTTAGAGTACATCTAATTCAAATCTGATCCCTTAGCATCCTATGTTTTGCCCCAAATAAAGAATGAAAAGGAAAAACTTGAAAAGTAAGAACAAGCCATGGATCCCCTCCTAGTGGGGTTTCTAGTTTCCATGACTGAGATGTCCAAATTAATGGGAGATCTAGTGAGGTTGGTTACCACTGTTCAAGATTCTTACTAGATCAAGCCCTAATTCTCTTACTTGAGTTCTCCCTTGGTGTGATTTGATTACTTGGGATTTTAGAACCTACGTGGACTATGATACGAGATCTTAGGTTTATACCAGGAACTTGTAGTTTTTTGGATCGTGTTTTGTAGACCTCAAGTCGAACCCTCATCTCTTTATCTTAAATACATAGATTTGAGACGTCGTAGTGATATTAAATCTAAGATTCTTAAATCTATAATTTGTTCAAGTGGTTGAAGCGATCTATTTGTTAAGTTAGAATTTCAATTTAAAATCAAAGTTGGTCTTAGAGGGGGTGGCACAATGGATGGAGCGTGTGCTAGTAGGTGGCCAGTTTCCATTTCGAATTTTTGAATGTCAATTTTCTGTGCTGTAAAAAGAGAGCCAGTGATAGCTTGAGTCACCGAAAGAAAAAAGAGGTTGTACTTTAAGAAAATAAGGAGTTGGATAAAAACTTCAGTCTTATAATATAAGATGGGAAACCCTACTGGCTGAAAACTTCAAACATGAATTAATCAAATGTCCCCTTAGCATTGTCATTGGAAGATTTGACTATGGTGTGATACTACAAGGCTACTACACCTACCTACTTCAAGACCTACAGCTATTTAGTCTTATACTTTGATGGGGAGTCGATACCAAGAGGAATCAAACAGATGACTCTCATCATACCAGCTGTTGACAAAACCAACTACGCCAAACCCCTTGGGTTTACTGCCACCAAATCAAAAGAGTCAAAAGAGACTTGACATGATTAATCACTATAACAAAACGTTAGGCACCCAATTCTCAAATTAATAAGAAACCAAGTCTATGAGGACAAATTCATATAAGCCAAGGAAGTTTGCAAGTGAGGTGCTCTAAAATAAGGCTGTTTGTGTTCTTAGTCATGGAGCAAGTCTTTGCATCTTAATGCTAACAGATCTAAGACGTGTATCTTTTAAAAAGAAAGAGTACTGGGTGTAGAAAAATGGAGGTCATAAATCTTCTTTTCCAGAGTATGGTTTTCCGAATGCCTAATCTGCTCAGTACCTTTTAAGCATTTGCGCGTGAAGAATGTCAAAATGGAAGCCAGAAACTAGAAAGTGGAAAAGGAAGAAAGTAGCGGCAGAGAGAGAAAGTAGTCCGTTCTGATTATGCAAACATTGGATTTGTCTAGATGATGGAGCTATAATTACGGAAGTTGGGGAGAGGGAGAGAGAGGGTCAAACGCATGTGAAGCGTGTGAAGCTTCAAAGAAGCTGAGCGCGGGTGGAGACGATCGATCGCCTACACGACTTTTAGGCCCCAACTCGTGGAACAACGACATGGATGCTTTCCTTTTTCTCAATTTTCCTCCCCCTCCTCCTTTTGAATTTTGTTATAAAGAGTTGACTGGGGGCTTCCGCGTTCATTATTCTTCATCTTCGTTCTTGATTGCAGAGGGCGCGGTCTTACGAGTTCAAGAACGAGGGTGCGCTCTTACAAGTTTGAGGATTGTCCGGGTTTTGGCTTCGTGGGTCTTTATGTTACTGCCATGGAGAGGCAATCTGGCGCTTCCCTCTCTATAAGAACCGAGCTTTTTAATATGATCAAGGTTGCACAATGATCTATATGATCCTCCTTTCTTCTTTATCTGTTTTTTAACTTATGCGGCTTGGTGGTTGTTTCTCTTTCAGTATTCTGATTGGCCACCGATTCTGTTGATCTCGTTAACCAGAACCATAATTATATTATACTTCTTTGCTTCTCTCTTAGGGGGGCCTCCTGTTGTTTTGGGTGATTTTTTTTTTTCTTGCTTGTTGGGTGTTCCGTTAAGTATTCCTTTTGTTAGCAGTCCTCCTTTCTTTAGTTATTAATTTCTTCCTTTCTTCGTAATAACTGTGTGGGGTTTTCCTCTCGTTACGTATGTTTGCAGCACCAGAAACATTACCTTTTCTTCGTTAGAAAGTAGGATCACAGTATCCTGTCTTGGTCGTTGTTGATTATGGTTTTAGTCTACTTTGTTTCCGAACCACGTGAATATTGTACTTATTACTCTGGGAAATAGATTTTCTGATGTTTAAACTTTAAAGGTTTGCCTAGATATCGTATGATTACCAACACGTCTGCTCGCCTAGATATCGTATGATTACCAACACGTCTGCTCGAATTCGAAGCTGCTGTTCTTTAGTCATTCTATTCTTTCTTTTTCTGGAAGATGCTTCATTGTCCCATTTTATCCAGTTTCTTATTTTTTATGATCATTCATTATCAATTCATCGTTTTCTCCCTTATATGATATGATAAAGTTCAGTTCCCCAGTTGCTTGCTGCTTTTCAGCTTGTTACATTAAAAAAACAGCTGACAATTCGGTCATAATGTTTGGCATAATACGCTTTCACTTAGTTGTTCAATCGTCAACCGTTTCCTACATCTCATTCTTGGATGCTAATGCGTCGTTGTATGTTTTTAACTGGCAGAAGGGTACATGTTTGAATGCATCGTCCTCCGACAGTGGGAAAGGGAAGAGCAAATACTCAAGTAACAAAGTGACACATGGATTCCATCTGGTTGAAGGAAAATCTGGTCATGACATGGAGGACTATCATGTTGCAGAATACAGGGTTGTAAACAGTCATGAGCTTGGGTTGTTTGCAATTTTTGATGGGCATCTTGGTGATAGCGTTCCAAGCTATCTCCAGGCAAACTTGTTCAACAATATATTACAAGAGGTATCTTACTTGTCCAGTATTGGTTGCTCAAGTGCACTACTGTCACTCCTTGGTTGACTTGTAACATTGTCTTTTACTAGAGATGGTATGAGTTATGATGCTTCAATCTACCATTTTGTTCCTGCTTAAAATCCTCTTAGGTTTGTTAACTATATCCATTCAAGAAGAACCTGGGTAATTTTTGTCTCTGAAAGTGGAAGATACCTATCCTTATGAATCAGATTGGAACAAGAACAGGAAAACATTGTTGGATCATACTCCACATGCTCTTTCTTAATTGAATTAGCTACCGTCTATGACTCCATGGTCATCACAATTAAAGGTGGCGCAAGAACTAAGAAGCAAGAAACTTGTGAAGCATTATTTGTATTTAAGAAATGTATAATGGGTACAAGAAGAATATAATATGAATACTAGATAAATCTTGTGACTCATTCAAATGCATCTTTTAGATTTCGAGAAATTATTTCTTTACATTTCATAAGATAATGACTAAGAGGATCTTTTATTTCTACCACAAGAATGCAATATTCAAACACCAAATGCTCATCATTTTAATTTAGAAAATACTGTTTTTATTTTGTTTTCCTTTTTGGAAGTGATTTTCTGATGAAGCTTATTAAGTGCAGTAGAAGCATCGGCTCTTACTTTTTGAAAGCGAGTTTCCAAGTTTCTGAAAGCTTCCATTTACTATGATTTGCTTTCCGAATATGGGAATTACAGTTGTTGGCACTACTTTCTAATGCATGTCAACGCTAATCTTGTAGCAAGTTCAATTACTAGCAAACTTGTTTGCTTATATATATTGAACCTTCCCTCTCAAGAGCCCTCTTCTTCTGTGAGATTATCTACCAATTTTTCCTGGTGTGATGTTCTCAGTATATCTTTTTTCTTGCAATGCAGCCCAATTTTTGGACAGATCCTGTTTCATCCATCAAAAATGCCTACCACCTCACAGACAAGTATATTTTAGAAAACCCTACACGTTTAGGTCCTGGTGGATCCACTGCAGTTACTGCGATTGTAATTGATGGACAACTATTACTAATAGCAAATGTAGGTGATTCTAGAGCTGTTCTATGTGACAAAGGCTCAGCTGTACAGCTTACTGTTGACCATGAACCACGTACTGAGAGGAAAAGAATAGAAAAACGAGGTGGTTTTGTGACTGTTCTTCCAGGTATAATTTTTCCATCTCTGACCTAAAATAAATACTTTGAATTTGTTGATAGTAGGTTAAATTGGTCAATGTTGGTCACTTTGGCTAAAAAAAAAGAACATCTCAGGAGATGTTCCAAGGGTCAATGGTCAGCTTGCAGTTGCACGCGCATTTGGTGATCAAAACCTTAAAGCACATTTAAGTTCGGAACCGGATGTAAAACGCGTCAGTTTGGACCAGGGAATCGAGTTCGTTGTACTGGCCAGTGATGGCTTGTGGAAGGTAATCTCCTTTGAATAGTTAATTAGCATTCTTCCTTGTTAAAACTAGATTACAATTAGTCTAAAAACCTGTTCATGTTCTACTCATCTCATGATGTCTTGTTTCCTTCTGCTTTTCTGACCATGCATTCTCATTCTCTCTGTTGCATATGTCATTTATCTGCAACTCCACCTGTTGTTTCATATCTTATGAATTCTTCTGGTTTGATGATGTCTTGTCATCACCTTGATTCTGAGCTTGATCTGCATACCTGTAAGTTCAGTATAATGTTTACAGAAATCTAAGGCTGTTTTCATCCTCGTGCATCAAATCTTCAACCCAATAATTTCAGCATGTTTTGCTGTTTGGCCTCTGTGCAATCTTTTCTGCGCTTTCGATGTTATGATGTTTTGGATTCTTTCTGTGGTGGTGATTTTTTCTATCTCTGCTGATTAATGAAGTTTCTTAATTCATGTATCATGTTTGAACCCCTTCGTTCTACCAATACAATTCTTTAGAATCGTAAGACATGTTGGTGGTTCATCAACAAAGTCACGTGCAGACTTTTTCTCTAATTTTAGGTGATTGTTTGATATCATTACTAATGATAAACACACAAAATTTCTTTGGAAAAGATAATGTCTATGACCTTTCCCTTGGTGGTGCAGCAAACAATTCTCTACCATGGTTCACTGTTGCTATCAATGGGACATAGTCAAAGTTATTCAAGTGGATATTTTCCTCCTTGGTCCTCAATCTCATTGTATTTTTCAAACTTTTGAAATTTGAAAAAGAGACAAATTTTGCATGGGCATGCACCTCAGCTCAGCTATGTTGGTTGTACTTGTACCCTTTATGGACGTTGCTGCATGCACAATGGCTTTTGGTGTGTGTTTCGGTGCAAGTCTGGTTCATGAAATTGTGGTTGGCCATGTCAGATTCAGCCAATAGCATCCACAAAAAACTGTCAACATTTAGGTGCATGTCAGATTCAATTGAGTCGAGCTGTGTGTTGTCAAATGAGTCATAGGCTCTTATGTTTGTTAGGTTATTATCATATACAATTTATATGCTATGTAATATTGTGCCATTTCTAAATCTTGTTTTGCTTTTAGCAAAACTCATATTCTTTGATTCTTTGTTACTTGACTTGTCTGATTATTTTTTTGTTCATTTATTTCATGTTTGCATGTCAGTTTTGACTTATTTGTCCATGGGATTAATGTTTTTAGATTCAAATCTGTTTTATCAAGTTTGGTTCATTCACTTGCGAACAATCACTTGCTTATTTTGCACCATAAGATACGTTTGCTATTATTTCTTTTTCAATGAGCAATTGTAAGAGTTAGGTGCATTGAGCATCCTTGTTTGTGCCCATGTGTGCTTGTGTGTATGTGTGGATACTACATCTGCACCCTCATTAGTTTTGAGAAATGCTGCACGTAGCTGGATCCACACGCCGGCACTCTGCACCTGTACTTGTGATAGCTCAGCAATATTTTGGGCTTTTGTTACTTATAGATCTCTTCTTCAATCAACAGTAGGTAGATTTAATCACTATATATGTGGCTGTATTTTATTTCAGGTCATTGAAAACCAAGAAGCTGTTGACTTGGTCAGAGCAATTAAAGATCCTCAAACTGCAGCAAAGCGCTTGACCACTGAAGCACTGAACAGAAAGAGCAAGGATGACATTTCATGCATTGTTATTCGTTTCAGACGCTAGCATTCTGTATTTTGAATGTTCTGCAGCTGCCATGGTTCTATTGAAAAAGAAAGTGATCATCCTTCCAGTTAGCCTTGGATCTCTCATTTGATCGGAGTTCAGTGGGTCCGCTTGATGGCAGTTTGTGTACTAGAATCTAGAATATACAGGCTTGAGTTCTGACTCTGGTTCAATCAGTGAAATCCGTAAAATTGATCGGTAATGGCACCCCATTATGCTGTGATCAGTTTTGTGATACCTAAAATTGAAGCATGAGAGTAAATTTTTTAGGGTGTGTACATAGACTTTGTAAATTATATTATTTTTTGATAGGTCGTTTGTTGTGTTTCAGTGACTTATTCTGTATGATTGTCGAGGGTTGATGTATGCATTATTTCTCCCTCTCAACTCTTGTTTATACTGCCCCTCCAATGAGAGTTTTTTGTTCATCCAGCCGTGTTTGAAGCCTAGAACTGAACAACTATCATACTTTCATCTATTGTTGTGCCTGAAGAATAGAAATGTGGAAGCTGAAGTGGGCAAAAGATGCATGATTCATGGTTCAGTGGGAATCATACAGGTTATGTTGAAAGTTTATGCAACTTTCACCATTTTTTTGTGATTGAAGCCCAACTATCCAAATGCTCATGATACTGATTAGTTCTGTCGCAAGGCTAGTATTTTAGCCTATGAATAGATCGGTTAATTCTTCTAATTTATGTAAAAGGTGCATTTGTCAAGTGTATGCGAGGATAATCTTCATTTTATCCTCTGTCATGTCTCTCTACAAGAGAGGAACTTCTGAAAGGACTAT
The DNA here is from genome assembly GCA_011799765.1 of Nymphaea thermarum. Lineage (NCBI taxonomy): Eukaryota > Viridiplantae > Streptophyta > Magnoliopsida > Nymphaeales > Nymphaeaceae > Nymphaea > Nymphaea thermarum. Next base: position 25,947 of record JAANDH010001182.1, read on the forward strand.
GATAAAGTGGTTCACTTCTGCTGGTTAAGTGAGACAGGCTTGCTTCAATATCGATATTCTAGTCATACAGATTCTCCTTGGACAAGGAATGCCGTTCCAAGCTCATTCATGAATGGTTTAGGAAAGTGAAATGGCAACACAGATATTGACATGATCAAATCATCGGTATGATCATCTTCAATTGGTGCTTACAGAGGCCGTGATTCTCCATCAGTCTCAGTACCATCCTGTATAGGAAAGTTGCTCAACGCTCACAGCTGATCAATACAATTCATGTCAGTGGGCACTTCCATTCTTTTCTGGCTTCAATAGAATTTTGATATGAACTTAGGAAAGTTTAGTTCCCAGGTGATGAGTAGTCTTCCAAGGGGAGTGAGCTTTCAGAATGGTGGTAGCATGGTGCTGAAACACATTCCAATCCAAGAGCCAAGTCCTGCATCGTCTAGCAAATTCCTGTAAATTAATAATCCCATCCTTCTGTTGGTAGGGTCAGTTAATCTGAAGAAGCATTTTCTAGGTTATGTTTCACTATCTTGAAAATAGCCACAAAATATAGGCGATATTTGAAATATCGTGTTATTATTGCCAAAAGAACAGAACTTCAAAACATCTAAAAAGTATTTCTAATGATATTTTTGGGAAATTCTTGTAAAGTATCAACTAATAATCCATGCTTCCATTGGTAGGGTCAGTAAATCTGAAGAAGCAATTTCTAAGTTATGTTTCACTATCTTCAAAATAGCCACAATATATAGGTGATATTTCGAAATATCAGGTTATTATTGCCAAAAGAACATAACTTCAAAACATCCAAAAGGTATTTATAGGGATATTTTTGTGATATTATCATGATATTTTCTCTTTAAAGAACCTTTTTTGAATTGTATTTTAGTGAACATTTCCATTTTGTTGATTTTAATACTCTAAAAGATATGTCCTTGTTCAATATTTTACAAGAAAAATACTATAAAACTCTTAGTATCATAAATTTTCTATTATTTCTTTACATATTTTTAATTTTTTAGAATTCCTGAAATTTTTACAAGGAAAGCAACTTTTTGCAAAAAATACCCAAGAAAAAGGTGGCTGATAAAAGGCCGAGAACTTCATTGGTGACTAAAGCTATGCAATTTCAGTAAATATTGAATCTAACTTTGTTCGGGCTAAAGAATTGTAGAAAGACTCGTATAAAACTCCACTAACAGTCTAACAAGAACACGTCATTTGTGCTACACTTCTCGTCCGTCTTGTGTCGTATTCTATCCGTTATAATTGGTCATCATGTTGGTCCGTCACTGCAACGGCATTGGGCCCGACGTGTTGACAAGGACTTTTTCCTTTTAAAACTATTATAAGTTAATTTTTATTATTTTTAAGTAAAAAGGAAAATGTGCCTACATAAACTGAAAGCCAGAAACCAAAAGGAAATTGGCCAAGTTGTTGCTTCAATGGATTGGCTTAGATCAATAATTTCGCTGAATTGATTGTGAATTAGTAAAAAGTTATAACTATAACATAGGTGCACGCATTAAAAAATAAATACATAATATAAAAATAAAGAAACATTAAAATATTAAAAATGAAGGGTGGGAAGGAGGTACGGCATGTGGCACATCTGTATCGCCAGAAGGAATCAATTTATTATTGATTCCGCCATTAACTGACGCCAATTTTCACAAGGATGGCAACACTTTTTCTACCTGATGAGACTCTGACTGGTCGTAACCCGTGCTTGGTGAGACAAGCTTTTGTGATACTTAATCAGTTTAAGACTTTCAAAAGGAAAGATTTTTCTTGGGAAGTCATTTTATTTCTTCTTTCTCTCTGCTAGTAGTTCGATGGGTGCTACTTCATTCGTTTGTTCACTGATTCTAAAAATGGTGGATGTGCTGCGCCATTCTAATTCATGAGCGTCTTGCTTCCCACCGAAGTGCAAAAAACAGCCCTAAATCCCTCGGCAAGAAAAAGTTTTGGGCTTTCAAACCTCCACTTCACCCTTCACACTGTAAAAATTTTGGGCAGGTGTCAGTTTTGTAGTTGATTCATGCGTCTTGAAGGTTTCACAGCCTTCTATCTGCCCTATACTTGTCATTTCGAATGCACTTTGCCTTATCTGGACGCTTTTCACCACGTCGAATTCACAACAAATGCATAATTGACCATTCAGGGGCCGTACCTGGTTGCCCGGAAAGGGTTGCTTGGCAGGCGGCATTAATAGCGAGAAGCAGTAGAGAGATTCGACTGTCATTTCAAACTTTGAGATGATTTCTGAAGCAGAATGCTACAGAGGGAAGCAGCAAGCAGAAGCGCTTAGGAAGGAGCTATAGAACCATTCGAAAATTTTCTGATTTAATCAGTGCAGGAAGAAAGCCTTTGAGCGAGTAAAAATTCAGAATTAGTAGATGATGTTCAAGGCAATTAATAATTTTAATACAATATCGTTAGAGTGATTCTTATAACCAGAAGCAAGACCCATTTCTTGAATTCGTGTAATCTTCATTCTTTCCACTCACAGTTTCCCAATGATCAAATTTCCTACTTGGTCTGAAGCACTTGCGGTAACTATGACCTTCACCAACCAACGTTTTCCAATGAAAAGAAGAAAAAGATGTTGGAAATCGCCCGATGTGGTTAAATGCTGCCACTGATCTCCCGTATATGCTGTGAAAAAAGTTGGTGATTTATTTTTTTATGGCGCACCACAATATTTCATCTGGCATATGAAAAAAATCAAAAGGAAAAAGGATGCTACAGATGCAAACAAGAATAAGACACCGATGATTATTGAGAAAACGTGATACTTTGAACACTAAAAGCTCCCTATCTCTTCTGATCATCGTCTGCCAATCCAACACTTCCTCCTACCATTACTGATGAGGTGAATCTAGCAGGCTTCGGAATCTGCTTCTTTGAGGGGAAAAGGTGAGAAGCATTGGAAGGGTACAGTGGAATGACATTGAGAACAGGGCTGACTCTCACATTAACAGACCTTGATCTGTCAACACCATTACTTCCTCTACAGCAGCTCTTTGTGCACGGCTCCACTTGTTTCTCTCTCTTCCTCAGCAACAGAGAGCTCAGCATCTCAGGATTGCTGGTGCTCCTCTCCAAGCCGATGCCGGTGCATCCGCTGCTGGTGCTGGTGCTGGTGCTGGTGTTGCTGCTACTGCTCAAACTTTCTTTCTTCACTTTCACTTGCAGTTTCTTGCTAGATATCTGCACTCGATCTGCTGCTTCTTTTCTGCTTAAGGAATTAGACATCTTCTCGCCATTCGGCCATTGATCTGGCCTACAAGTAGACTTGAAAGCAGAGGGTGGCTGCTGCCTCTTTAGTCTTAGGAGCTCCCTCCACCGGCCACCGATGCACTTAGGTGGCCTAGGTGAAGGGTCATCATCAATATACCTTGGATCAATCCTGCCCAACTGCTTGATCTCTTGACTCGCTTTTTGTCTTTCTTCATCCAAAGACATCTTGTGGATCTGATCTAGGCAGAGCATCCTGCCCTGAAAGAAGAGCTCGTCTGCAGACAACATCTTGTGTTTGTTTGCTGTACCACCGGTGTCTAGCACAATGAACTCGAAGTCGCCGCCATCATCATCATCCACGTTCAAGTCTGCGTTGCGGTCTCTGGAGACGTTGATCGATGGGAGTTCGGCGCCATCAACAAGATCTTGTGAAAAGGAAATTCTAGGACTCAGTGGGGAGAATGGAGCTTGGGTGCAGGCCATTTCTCCTTGTTTTTTCTCTGGTGTAGTTTTTCTCTCCCTCTATGGTCACTCACATAAAGAGAGCAAATTGGAGCTAGGCTGGTTATATAGAAGCTTGAAGAGGAGATAAATGAGTATGTGTGGGTGTTGGAGTCCATGGTCTGTGGTGAGGCAACACAAGGAGTGTGTTGAGCTGGGCAATGATGGTCGGTGAGAGAATCTTCAATGGCTGTAGTCTGGTGGAGCCAAAACAAGCAAGCTCAGCCAGTCAAGGAAAAATGTGGCTACCCAATATAAAATTGCTCGTCTTCATCTCAATTAGCCTCGATCAAGTGCACATGGAATGTGATATCTTTAAAGTTTCTTTGAATTACATTTATGGTCCTCTGTAGATTAGAGTAAAAAAGAGGAAATAATAGGATCTCATGAGTTGTTGCTAACAGATCAAATCTGAACTGTATTTGAATCAGCCTGCTAACAGGTTTGGATATATTTAGGCTAAGTTGTCAAACTTGAAAAGGATGATGTAGTATCTTTTTTGTAGTTTTCGTTGTACATATATTTTTTATAGATTTTTAAACCGTATGGATCAAATTTGAGATTCATTTTCTTACCCAGCAAAGTTAGGGTTTTGTGACCAAACCAGAGTAGCTTTTTTCTTGGAAGGATATGGGTAGCACTGGCCTGACACAAAGCTGACTTGTTTACAGTTCCACTTATGAGCAGGGAAAGGACAATTGGAAAAGAAAGGAAAAATTTATGACCAACAAAAGTTTGATTATCAACTTAGAAGTACCATTCAATAGTTAGAACGCACAATCATCTCTGCTTAAAAGGGGAAAAGGAAATCCTTTAATGGGTCTCCCAGTCCCCAGCTACTCTAATTAAAAAAATGACAATCCTAACAATAAAAAACTCCAAAGATTTTAATGATGACCTTAAACTCTAGGTCCTCTTCCCAAAGCTCCTTTCAAAATTTCTTGTGAATTCCCTCCCTTAGACTAATCCCCCCAAGTTGCTTTTGTTAAACTACACATCCTTTTAATATCCTTGACCACCATTATGAAGGGGCCCCCTCCCTCATGTTTCTTGTCTTGTTCTTTATTCTCAGAGATTGACCACATTGGAGTTAGTTGCGGCCACAGATCAAGAAGAAGATCAGAACAGTAAAAGATCCAACCAGATGGTGAGGTGTTTAGAGGAAGTGAATTCTGATGATTAAGTTTACAGTCTCGTGTCTGTGCCAAATGTGCTGTTCCTTCTTGGTTCTCTGCTTGGCACCACGTGAAAGGCTGCCCCGCTTCAACAGTCGAACTCCTCACTGTTTCGTGCCCTGTCCTCCAAAGCCATGTGCTCACATGCAAGCATCTGTTCGCTTCCCCTGCTCTTCCCCTTCATGCATCATTAAGGAAGACACATGCAGTGGACTCCAAAGAGATTTAGAGCAACTAAAGCCTTTTAGAGCTCAGTGAGTGAGCATTTTAGGCACAAAGGCCGAATCGAACTTGTACTTGACAAGTCAGATGTATGGAACTCTTTGTCCTTTGGTTGGGGAGAACCAGCCTTTAGTGCCCTTCTGATAAAGGCATCTCAGAACCGATTCAGGTGGCTAGATCGAAGGGCAAAACTTATTAAAAGGCTCAAGGTGTCACCTTCGCCGTGTTTCATCTTACACGTCCGTGGCCTCCTTTTTTGCATTAAAACTAGTTATCTATGGCTTCTGAATGCCATTTTTTTTTTTATCTTCCATTTTTAAAAGAATTTGTTATGTTTAATCGATTTTAAATTAGTCTAATTCAATTCCGTCGGTTCCGAGATTATTTTCCTTGAAGGATTCAATTCAAAGACCGACGGTGGTCTATCGCCATCATCCACCAGCTGAAGAAAGGCCAGATGTATCAGCAAAATCGAGAGAGAGACAGAAATGTGTAGTCGTTTTCCAACTATTGACACAGATTGGCACCATATGATGTGTGCCACAGTCCAGCTGTTTCCTAACCTCTGACCTTTCTTCAATGCTGCTGAAGCAGCAGCTGCAGCTGCAGCTGCCGCTACTGCTGCTGGTCAGGTCGCAACAGAAGGGGAACAAGAGAGGGGGAGACACTCTTTGGGATAAAAATGGACAGCAAATAGATTGGATCTGATGTAGACAATATATCACATCCAAACCCGGATCCAGAACATGATCTGATCTCATACCAAATGATTTGAAAAGATATTTTCGAGTGAGCAGGGGAGACCCACAGCCCAGCTGAACCGCCGAAGCTGAAGCCTACCTCACCCCTCCTACCTTATGATATAAGGCTTACTTTTGGTGCTTCGAGGTGTATGCTTCAACTTGTAAGTTTAGTAGTCTCCTTTTACAATATAAAGATTGACGCTTTGGGAATTTGAAACGGAGACTGACATTCTATCAACCTTCATCTCATCCGTTGTGCCAACTCTCTTGACGACTATCTAGAAGGATATTGAGAACTCAGATTTTTGTGTGGCTTTCACCAACAACCAAAACAGTTGGTCAATAGTAATATGTCCTCAGGACATTAAAAATATGAAACTCTGAGAATGGACAATTGCTCGATGATGATAAAGCAGGTGATGAGAATCTGCCATCATTTTCTTTTGTTTTTGCTCTCAGTGTTTGCAAAATATCTGCCATTCATATTTGGAGAGACCTTGAAGTATTGTATGGTTGTTATGGGAAAACTAGTACAAATCATGGATCTGGATTCAAATCCAATTCCAAGGTCAGCAGGTCCATGTTGCAGGTTCTTTCAACTGATCCCATGGTGGCTTATCTTTCAACTACAGATAATGAACCAAAAGAGGGAAAATTATGAATGTACAGAACAGAAATATATGAGAGCATTAGAGAGAAGGGTACCTTAAACTATGTTCCTAGCTCATGAAGCAGGCTCTTAATGGCTGACAAACTCGGTGAGTTAGGTTTCTTAGTGCTTTTATCTTTAACTTGTATATATCTTCTAAAGCAACCACCCCACTTATTCTTGTCTTGTATATAGATCTTCTATAGATACGTTTTTAACATAAAAGCTTAAGCAAGCACTATCTCTTTGCACTATTCTTCTACAAATGCTTCTAAATTACAAATTTACATGATTGCAAGGAGAAATGTTACCAAATTATACGTGTATTTTTACAAAATGCTATGGCCAATAAGCCAAGAGTAAGCCACACCTGCAAGGGAATTAGACATGATAAAATAAATTGTCTAAAATATTAATTTTTTGGAATGAAATTCCAGTCTATCAATCGCTCATAGGGAAACTGGAACTATAATTTTCATTTCAATTCCAGTTTGAGGTGGAATTTTGATTATGGAATTTTCATTCCAGAATCAAAATTTCAGGCCATCAAACTTCCCCTAAGGCTAGAGAAATGATCAAGGATGGGGTTCAAAGTTGTCCAAATAAAGCCTATACAGCTCTGAACTATGACATAAAGGAAATGGGCCCTTGATGTTTCGTCTTACATCGCTAAGTCGACAAAATAGCAGAAGTTCTTAAGCCTCACAATTATGAAGCTTGGTGAACTAAAGGTATGCTAATCGAACAATGCCAAGATGAAAATTAATACAAATTTCTGCAACCCAGCAAATTAGATTCATTCATACGACGATGCTTAAGGCCTAGTAGCTAACAAATGATATGCATTCAGCAGACAACGTTACTCCCAAATTCTTTTTACTAGAACTGATCAACTTTGATGTTTGTTTCCCCACTCAAAAAGGTGTTAGTACTATCCAAGTAAGTTCATGATAAATTCAACAGGTAGGACTTTGCTTTCAATTTCATTCATATTACTTCAAAGAATATCACTTTACCAATCCACCTTAAGCGTCCCCATCTCCTACCCAAAAAGGAGGTAAGAACAATTTCTTGAGAACTTATATTGATATGTGTCCAATAAATGAAGGTTAAAATCATTTGCGTTTTACAGTGATTTATTCGCATCCTGACACTACAGCCCCTTGTCGAAGGGGATATTTCATCTTAAAGTCCAGATTCAATGCAAATTATTAAATGGTCGGCTGATCCTGAGAAACTAATTAATCGCTGTAGCTAGTTTTAATGTACGTTCATTCGGTCTAGAAAACAGTTCATAAATTCACTAAATCTTGTGGCAATGGCACAGATAGATACAATATAGTTTCCTTCTTAAAAATCGTGTTTTTTTTTGTTTTTAAAATAAAATCATGATATTGTAACTTATTGTATCTAGACGAATTGTGAATCGTTGATTATTTTTTTATGCCCTTCCTCCTCATATGTCCAAACTATGTGATTTAGAACTTTTTTGTTAAATGAACAGTGGGGATCACATTTGTCAAGTTGCAGTGTTGATGGGATCATTTGATTGGATGGCTTTGAGGCAGAGAACGCAGGGACACACTAAAAGTAGCAGTTCATTACTGTTTCATGAATCTGACAGAATTTTTGGGACGGATTTATGAAACACCTGTTTGTGTTTTAGAATTTGCCCATTACAAATCGTCCCCATTGCCAACGGACTGGCCCCTTTGAGTGCGCCTCTTCCACCCGAGGCGGTTCCCTCTAATAGTTTCCATAAAAGATGACACAAGGAAGATGTCTGCTTATACAACAATTAAGGCCTGCCCAGTGTATCAGCTCATCTGTTCTACCATTAAAGCTCTATTCACCTTATTAGGCTGTGTGTTTGTGTGTCATGATCTTGAAAGGAGTTTGGCATCTCTAACTATAAGCCACCATGTCTGCTGAGATCAACACCATAGAAAAGCATAGGATCATTCTAAAATGTTTAAATGGGGACAGGAAGGGAGCAATCCAAGTGCTTTCTCACATGTCTGCAGATCATTTTAGTATGGTTCTTTAACTGCTTCTTCTGTATATCCTTGAGGCCTAAGTTGAAAAGAAGTAGTAAATGCAGCAGAAAATTAAGTGTTATGTGCATGCCTCCATGATTGTTTGTGTAATACAAGTACTGTGATTAAAGACTAGGGTGTATAGTAGTTCATCAGAATTAAAGCTGCCTCAGTCTAACTATGATGTTTGTTTTGTTCTATTAATTAAAATTGATGCACTGCTTTCATCCATATTACAATTACCGGTTTGATTCAATTACACTAGCTTAGCATCTGGTAGATACAAAAAAACAAAAACAAATTATTTTTTAGTTGCGGCACATGACTAATAATTGTGCGACTTGATGAAATCATTGAACCCTTTTGGATCTTACTGTCTTTGAGAACAAAAATATGCTCGCTAGGAGCTAATTGTGCAAGTTGATATGTGATAAGAATTGAGGCAAGAATGGAAAAAGGAAGGCTATGTGGAGATAGATAATACCATGGTACCATCTTCTTGGTGCCACTTAAGAGTTGTTTATGCCTGGTTGATCCAGTGTATTGCATGTGACTTGAGTAGTTTGGGTTTTTGTTTATTAAGCCTAAGGACATAATATAAGATACCAAGATGATGATGGGGAGAGGGAGAGAGAGTAATTTTTTGAACATCACATGCATGCATCAGAGAATCAGATCAAACAAACTCTCTCTCTCTCTCTCTCTCTCTCTCTCTCTCTATATATATATATATATATATATATATATATATATATATATATATATATATATATATATATATATGTCGTGTCTTTCCTTTTGTCATTTTACTTGTGTATATGGCATTTGTGTAGGTAGGAGCAGTTTATCTTGGTAGGGCGACTAATGTAGGGACTAAGGCCACTGCATCTTTCAAGCATCACAAATCAACAACAAGAAATAACAAGAAATGGAAGGCAATTGCTTAATATTCAAGCATGTTTTGGTACGTTTCAAAGACCCCGTTCGTTCTCAGACCAACCGTTGGTTTTTATGTATATATGTATTGTCATAAATATTTGAACAGCAAGGTTTTTCTCTTGTATACATGGCAGAGTTGAAAATGTTAAATCAAGGAGATTCTAAAAAATAAGATGCAAAAATAAAAATATGGTAGCTAAAAAATATAAAAAACACGAAAAAAGGAAAAACGTAAAAATTGAAAAGAACACTTAAAAAACTCATTCTGCTAAAAGCATATAAGATGAAAAGAACCAACTGAAACTTAAAAGTACAGTAAGAGTTCTTTTTTCCATCTGAAGTACATCGTTTAATCTTTTTGTCTGATGGGAATAGTGGGTTCCCCCGTATTCTGTTCTTTAAAAAATTGCCAAAATAGAAGGAAAAAAGGCACATGGCTTTACATTTTTGCTAAATGATGTGCAACTCCTTGAGGTTTGTGTCTTCTCGATCCCTTAGTTCGACAAGGATTCAGAAAAAAAAAACTTGTTTTACTAAAAAATACCTATGTGAACTATCTTTTTAAATTATTTTTGGAATGAAAATTTGAAAATGACCATAGTGCCTCATAAGGGTGCAAAATTTGCAATAGTATGGGTAAGGATGTTAATAAATCTGCTTAGATCTGATATCTGACGGAACAGTTTAAAAAAAATAGATATATATGAAAAAAATTTTAACATCTGATTAACAAACCGGATTGGGTTCAAATTCAAGAAATAAAATCTAACTGAATTTAAATTTCGGTTCTGAATAAATATTTAATCGAATTCAGATTGAAATTTAATTTAAACAACTATCGTACATCCAATGTCCATACATTTTGAAATCCCTTCCTTAACAATTCTTGTAAATGTGTATTCGGGTTCACATATGAAGTAGACTTTTTTTCTTTAATTTGTATTCAAATCCGACTATGTGAACATCTGAAAAGGCAGACATAGTCAAGTTTAATTATATCGGATTCGTATATGATTCATTTCATTGACATCCCTAGATATAGGTTAGGTTCCAAAATATTTTATTGTGATTTCTTCAGTCACAATGCGTTTCAGCACTAAGAAAGGTGAATGCATGACTTGGGATTTAAGAAGAAACCTTGGGAAGAACAAATTAGAGATTTAAAAATTATTCACCAAATTGAATGGATGAAATGCAACAAATTTAAAAACTATTCAATATTCATCATTAACGCCAGCTATATCTTCTTAATGGCTCCCAAAGCACCATGTTACTTTCTCTTATCTCTTACGCTTATTATTAATGAAGAGACAATTAATGAGAAGGGAGAAAGAAGAGAAGTCTAGAAAGCAGTGTTTTCAAAATCGGCCGGAATGCTTCTGATACGATGCGGTGGCCGATTCAAAAGCTGTCCAAAGTCGGCTGATTTTGAACTGAATCAACTGGAACAGGCTTGGATCGGCTTTTGCATACCTGCAATGTAGTCTCATCCTTCTTCTCACGAGACTTCGAGATCGCACAACTTGTGAATCGGCCGATTTTGCGTACCTGCAATGTAGTCTCATCCGTCACGAGACTTCGAGATCGCACAACTTGTGAATCGGCCGATTTCGCGGACCTGCAATGGAGTCTCATCTGTCTTCTCACGAGACTTCGAGATCGCACGACTTGCGGGCGAAATTAATGCCGGTTTTGCTCGCACAGCAAGTTGCCGTTGCAAGGAAGCATAATAAATGGAACATTAGATGCGGCGGAATCAGCCTCAGTCTGTTGCATCGATGGGCTTCTATCAACTGTTCATCGAATAGAAGACTGCCGGCCGATGAGCGCCATGGCCGGGGAGGAGGAGCGCACAAAAAGGAAGAGGCTGGTGTGTGGTGTCTGATCGAAACGAGCAGGGAAATGCTGGTGGGAGGAGCAGCAATTCCCGTCGGCGGCTTGAGAGAGAGAAACCGGCCAACCTGCCTCGTTGTGGAGAGGAGTACTTTGACTCCTTGAGATCGGCATGTTGAAGGCTTGAAGCTACCGGAAATTTTGCCTTCACGAGAACGGTGCGATCGGGTGGTAAGGTCTCACAATTTGGTCGGAGGTTCGAATCATGTCATTGCAGTGTTACACTTGAGGTTGGGCACCGATTCGGGCTGCTGGTGGGTATGCAGCACCTAGCCCGATTCGGGCCCCAAAAAAATGGCAGCGGGTTGCTCGGTGGACCCAATAACAGTTTTTTAATATATATTTTATTATTATTTTATATATAATCGTAATATTTTATTAAAAATTTAATATTTATATATTATTTTATATTAATATATATATATATTATAATTTAATCAATTCGAGCTCAAGCTTCGTGTGTCGGGCCAACCCGAGCCCAACTTCTTATTGGGTTGGGCATGGCCTGGCCGATCCGATGCCCAAGCTTAGTTACACTTCCAACAAACTATGGCAATAGTGACATCACTTCAATTTCGTGGCAAGTAAAAACCTTGAAAGTATAAGGATATGACCTTAAAAGTCTTATACCGCTACGATAGTGACATCACTTCAATTTCGTGGCAAGTAAAAACCTTGAAAGTATAAGGATATGACTTTAAAAGTCTTATACCGCTACGAAGAATTTGGGCAAAGGAGAAAATGCGGTGAGACACAAGTAGTTACCCAGATCCAAAAATCAGGTCAAATTTTCGTGGTTAAATCCGGGACCAACTGTATTCATGGCATTACTGGACCAACAAAGTTGATAAGATGCATTAGCTTTACTTGTAAAAAAATCACTATGGATAACATATTCAAATTAGATCGTATGTTGAGTGCGAGTCGAAATATGATACAAATTTGATTAGGCAAATCTAAATCTGGTTTAATGAACATTCAATACTTTATGTAAATGACCCTAATCTCAAAGTGACTTAAGATCATATTCAAATCAGTTATCATATCGCAGCTAGTGTTGGTTTAGGAATGAGATTCTACAAGTCCTTCAATAGATGTAAACCTCAAGTACCAAATAATTTTATATATGGTTTAGGTCACGGTTCTATGCGCCACTCCATTTGCTGCCTCTATCTATGGTTTCTGTAAATTTGCGCATTTATCTGCTATAAATATAGTTAAGAAATCAGGTGTAATTTGGGCCCAACAAAAGCATGTGCGTTTATCTGGGTATTTTCAACTTTGTCCATGTAGAAGTGAGATTGATGTAACCAGTACATTGGAAAGTCTTGTATCCTAATAAAGAATATCCAAATTAAGTGCATTTTCATTAAGATAAATTAATTCTTATTGGGCCGTTTGATCAACTCAAAATTCTGGAATTTTATAATCAAAATGCTTATTTTTTAAGAAATTAAACTAGTTAAACAAATGAAGTATTTTGTTTCTGCAATTAGGAAACTGAAACCTGGAATGTTGATTCCATTCCAGTTTGAGGAATAATTATGATTTTGGAATTTTCATTATTGAATCAAAATTCCAAACCATCAAATGCCCCTTAAAAATTTTGTCACCCAACTCCAATTTAAAAAAAGATCGAATACCATAGACCAAAATCTTGTTATGCTTTCTAAGAGTCGTTATGGAAAGCCTATTTTTCACTGCTTGTTCATGGTTCAAATTTCTATTACTTAACCATTTTTTCATTTATGCCAGCATCAAGTCGCTCTCCTTTCTCCATTGGACATTCTTTTGTGGTGTCCCTGATACACAATGGCCGAGGCAAAGGCTGGTAGGTAGTCAGTTCATGTTTTGAATTCCTAAAGCATCAACTTCTTTATGCTACAAATGAAAAGCCATTAATGTGCAAGTTAAAACATGGTAGGTGGGGGCGGAGCCAATTTTTTTTTTATTAAAGTGGTTAACTATACTATAGCTTCAAATTTTAATATAGGTCATAATATAAATTTTCACAATATGATGTAGGTTAAATAAAAATTTTAAAAATTAATATATTTTTTTTTATTTTGAGGTGAGGCCATGCCCCTTGTCAGCCCTCTTGGGTTCTTCATCGGTGATGGAGGCAACATCCCGAGGCATTGAGAGCATACCAACTATTTTGAAGAACAAAGGATTGGGTAGAAGCTTTGACTCTGTTTTGGAAAGTATGAAAAAGTACTTTTCCTATTCATCTATAATCTTCTTGGTAGCATTTTTGCACCATTCCAACAAGCTTTTTACCACGGATTCCCTCTCAATTATCTTGGACAAACGATCTTGTTTGTACTCCACCAAAATCTCCTCTGAAAAACTACAACTCGACATTTTTCCATCAATTATGAGAAAATTTCACTTCATGCAAAGCTTGAAAATCTCCCTTTAGTCCTGACCAAGGTGATCTTTCTCCATATTCCCACTGCCACATTTGTCTCTGGACTATATATCGCCCCAATAACATTATTTTTTGAAACATGATGCTTTTTAATTTTTAAATTAGCTTAATTGATTAACATTTATTTTCTAATAAAATGAATACTGAAGAAATGGCCAAGACAGGCCGATGCTTATATGGATATAAACTTTTAGGAACTGAAGTTTAGGATGCTGTATATAATGTTCTGTTAAAGAATATTCGACATTTTTGTGACATGGTTATGCAATTATAAAATACATAATTTGTTTTGTGGTCTATTGAAGGAGGTTGACATATAGTGATGTCAATAGATCATATTCAAATCAGATATATTCTTAACTTAATAATTTTGTTGGGATATTCACATATTCAAATTTGAACATGAACAAGAAAACTCACATCCGAATTCAAAATTTACAATCCGAATCCAAGCCGAACCTTATTTTTACAGTCATGTCGACTTGAAGGTTTGAACCACATCTACCCGATTTTCAAAGTGTAAAAGAATTGAATCTAGGATATTTATTTAAAATTAAATTCAATATGAACCTGAGTCAAATCAATTTATGTACATTTGAACCTGAATGTGATTTTTTAAGTCCAAATCTGATCCCATTTTTTAATTGAACATTAAAATCGTTTTACATTTCATTCTTTCAAAACAGTTAGTTGGAATATTCCATCCAAATCAGATATATTAAAACAGTCTTTTCTTTTCAACATAAATTTTATTAAATTTAATTTTCAAATAAAAAATTAGACAATAAACCGCTTATGCATATTGACAGAAATGTCCCATAAAAGGAAGATCGTTCCACTTCTTAGTTGAAAGGAAAACTTTCCCAAAAGTTTTTTAAGAAAAGTGACATGCCAATGAAAAAATAGCCCCAGAAAATTTGGCAGTTCTTCTACCACTTTTGGACAAGGGCGAGCCCCAGCTGTGAAGACTTACCAGAAAGTACTCGGTTGCAGGGTTGAGAATTCCCATTTTCTGGCCACTTGTTTGTTCGATTTATATACCTTTCAAGAAATGGGGTCGAAACCTTTTCTTGAACTTTACCCCTTCACTCTCATCTGTCCGCTCTGGCTCTACATGCCAAGTGACCGACAAAAGGGGAAAGGAGACAATGAGAGAGGGCAGTGAGGGGAGGGAATCAGGTTACTGTAGCTAGCAGCTTCCCTCTGAAAATGGGATTCAAATTTTTATTACGGACTTTCCATTTCTGCTGCGGGTCTCATGGAGAGCACCTCGGTAGATGAGGGGCTAAGTCGTCCCCATCTCTCCAATTCCAAATTTGGTGGAAGGATCCCCTATTCTCCAACCTGCCGCCTTCTAAATTTGGGATGGTGCAGAGACAAGCCCACCAAATGTGGCATCCCACCACCACCACCACCCTCTTGCGTCAAGTCGTCGAATGAGGTGCTCAGGTTGCCATATTGAGAGACTTTCCTGTTTTGGATGGCTTTGCCCTATGACCTTCATCTTCTTCTTCGTGAATTCATGGAAATGGAGCATGCCCATCTTGCCATTTCGAGAGATTTCCCCGTTTTTGGAGGTGCCCACCCACTATTACCTCTCTAATAGGCCATGGAGCAATAAATATAGGGCGTTTTTGGTGATATAGCTCCCCCCTTTTCCCCTTTTGATAGACGTTTTTCTCTTTTTAAGGACTGAGTGGTTCACCCGATTCTTGGTGGAATCTGCTGAAGAGGGCGAAAGATGGGAAGGGGGAAAATTGAGATCAAGAAGATTGAGAACGTGACTACCAGGCAGGTTACCTTCTCGAAGCGCAGGGTTGGGTTGCTGAAGAAGGCGAAGGAGCTGGCAGTCTTGTGCGATGCGGAGATCGCCGTCATCGTCTTCTCGAGCACGGGCAGACTCTTCGAGTTTGCTAGTCATTGGTATGATGTTTTTTTTTTTTTTTTTTTTTTTTTTCAATTTGTTCGTGCAATTCGTTTGCGGGTGTCATGTATTATCGATTTGATGGAACATACATGAACCTGAGGTTTCTGTCTGGAAACAATTTTTCATGGATCGTGATAGTGTTTCATTAAACAGGAATACCTCAGTTGATTTTTCTCAGACAAATATGGTTTAAAATGTTTATCCATCGAATCCTGTTTCAGTTTGTTACTAAGGGGACCTATAATCAGATTTTTGTATCTGTTATCGCATGATTGTGGGGCTTACAGATTCGTGATTCTGGAATCGCTGAAGCTATTGCATATGAATGACTATCTTGATTCATGAAATTTAGAGGTTTAGATTACTTGGTATCAAATAGTAGTGAAATAGTTAGGTCATACCGTCATAGTATGATAAGTCACAAATATGGTACTTGGAAGCTGCGAAATTTTTCTTCAAGCTCGAGTCTTGGACCATCAAAATGATAAGAAGAAGCTTATTGATGTCAAGACTGCAGTTATCGAGTTAGAAGATTTTACTGAAGATAAGAAAAAATTCTATCGATGAGAAAACTTTACCTTATTTTATATGTTGCCATCTGGGATTTAATGATCCCTATTCCCCTTCATATTTAAAATTATATTACTAATACGGAAAATTGTTGTGCCCATGTTATTTTTTTCTAATAGCTTAGCTGTATTCATTCAATTAGGAATGCAGTTACCTTACAGTTCAAATGCTAGTCTTGTGTAAATGCTTGAGTGTTTTGATCATTGGTTGAAGATTTGTATGTCTATTTGTGGGAAGTGTATTTGTGCTTACACCAATTGCCATTATATGTTTCATGACAATTCCAATTTTAAAGAATCTTTGATATCATGGAACATTTCTCTCTTTTCATATTCTGCATGATTTTAATTTTTTTATTATTTTCTATTCCATGTTTCTTTTTCTACCTCTTGGTAATGATATTGCATATAGATGTGCTGCAAGTTTTTTCCTGTTTGCGCAGGTGCGCTTTATATTAGATGGTCGACTCCTTTTATAGGGAAATCAGGCCAAGTTACAAATCTATGGAAATTGAAACTGGACATGCAAGTTCCCGCTGCAACAAAATGGAAAATGCACACTCTTAAATATGGAAAATGATAAAGACAATGTTGACCCCTTCCTTCTTTCAACAGTGAGCGATATCAGTACATGTATTATGCAGTTTCTTATTGGAGTTGTTTACCAGTAAGTGCATTTCTAGATAGTGCAGAAATGCTAAAAGTAGCCTTCCCTTAGCGCCTATCCAGCTTCTGTTATAACATGTATTTCACTCTTTTAATTTGGAAGGATAGGGGCAAATATTGTTCTCAGGATTTTCCTGGAAATTTTTTTCCTGAAAGTTTTTTTTTAAAATATTGTTTTTCTATGGTATCTGAAATTCAAAACATTAAAAAATATAAAATTAATGAGTGTTCTACTATTTTTTAAAAGCTTTTAAAAGAAAAAATGGAAATTATACACTTAGATGACATATAGAAAAGGACCTTATCAAGTGGTTGAGAATAAAGATATTTTTGGTGATTTTTGAATTTGTAGTGTCTTCCTGACAAGAATGTTTTCTTATATTTTGGCATTAAAAAACAAAATATTTTCAAGTCCATCTTTTTTTTTTTTTACTATCTTGGAAGGTCAAGAAGTCCTGGCCATAAAACCAATACCTTCATCAGTCATCACACATTGCACTGAAAAGCTAAGAGCAATACATGATATATGAAGGTACATAAAAAAACAAGTAGCACATACATGAGCAAATCAATATGGATCACATAGCTGCTCCTCCTCATGAGTAAAAATTGCCCCTGTACATCAACAGTAATGACCTCAAAACAGAATGTAGTGGCAGACTTCTTTGTTTAAAGTGAAGTTTGCTGATCCTTGCAACTTGCAATAATTCGTTTGCATGTAAAGATCATACTAGATCCTTGAAGTGGTCTCACTGCTGACTTGCAAAATGTAGCCAGTTGTTATTTCATCTCTACAATTTGTTCAAATCTTCACCTAAATTTAATAGTGAGATGACATTGAATATCTTTTGAAGAGAAAATTCTCATTAGTAATGGATTTTATAATACCAATGGCCAGAGTCAAGCTACAATGTTCCCCAAAATTCTCAGGTTAGCATTGTGTTGACAACATTTTTACAAATATTACTGTTTTTTTTTTCAAGAAAAAGCAAAAAGCAGATAGGAATGACATTTTGATGTGTACTTTGCTGGTATTGTGGGTGGGCATGTCTGGTGATGTGGTTATCAGAGGCACCCTGCAGCACCTAGTCATTGGCCAGGGAAGAGCTCACCTTCCAGGGGTGAGTTGTCAAGGCCAAGGTGCTGGTGATTGCAGGGCTAACCTCCTGGAGTTGAAGGTGATGATGAATCCTGTCCTTGGATCCATGAGCATGTCTGGCCCATGCTGGTCACTTTTTAAATGACAAACAGGCCATCCCATCTTTATTTGAGCCTCCCTAGGAAAAGATGGAGTTGAGAATTAAAAAGCCAAACTTGTTGCCTGGGCACAAACTGCTTTCTGATAATATGCTTGTCAAGAAGTGCCTTAGTCCATGCTTCATAGATCTTGACTTTCTTGTGTTCTTTGTTCCTGAACTTCTTTAACTCGTTCAATTACATTGCATGCTTCTGGTTAGCATTGGCTATAAGATGGGAGAATAAAGAAAATCACAAAAAGGAAAGTTCACTACATTTCAAGAAAATTTTAGAATGTAAATATGGCATTTTTCATTTTTTCCCCTTTTTCAGAAAAATGTTTTTTAATGTATTTTAATTTTTTTATGTTTCTTTTATTGTTTTAAATTTTTAATAACTGTTTTGGATTTATCCCATCAAAAGATTACTGTTTTGATTTTTGAACAATGTTTTTGTCAAAAAAGCAGCACAAAACTAAGATATTCACAATTTGTTGTGTT
>JAANDH010001182.1:49679-123532 GCA_011799765.1 Nymphaea thermarum
TTATTATTTTGATTCAGGAACAACTGCTACAGGAGCAACTTGAACAGTATCAATTAAAGGTAAGTTAAGATAGTTGACACATTTGATGCATGGAAATACAGTTGAAATCTTGTTAACCATATTGGTTCGCTTAGATATTCAGAAAATGACTAAATGGATGGAATAATGTAGCAGAAGTTTACAAAGTGTTTATAACTTGAAATTTTGGCCTAAATAATTCAACTTAAGAAGACCATAATTAAACATACATCAGCATTTAATTGTGCAAGCACCAAGGGTACTGAGTCCTTTTGTTTCCATGAGTATGCTTATGTTTTTTGTTATTCTATATTTGTGAATTTCTTCTTGAATTTGCTCAGTGCATTCATGTAGAAAATGTGTCTTTTGAAGTCCTCAGTAGATGCTTTCTGCATGAAGACCCATACTTGTTCCTTATTGTCGTTTACTGCTACTCTGGTACTTTAAGAGTAAATGTCCCAACCAGCTGGTCTTGATATTATTTGGTTTTCATTTCACCAACTCCATACTGGAGATGCAAAAGTTTATTTTTGGTAGTTCATGAGGACACATGGATATAAGAGAGTTGAGAGTTAAGTAGCTTGTAGTCATGATTCGTTAGCTTCATAACTATGATATGGTAACTTGAAATGGAAGCTGAAGTCAATGCATTAGAGACATTATGATTGAAGCTGGGTAGGTTTTCAGAATATATAGAAATTAGAAATCTTACATCTAAATGTGTATCTGCTTTGTCTCTATGCATAGTCATTGAAGTGGAAAAATGGAATTGAGAGAGATGTTCTGAGCTGACCAATTATGTACGGTTTCCATAGAATGTGTTTTATTAGCCATGCTGCTGGTACGTATGTCCTAGTGACAGATTTAGCTTGGATGCGGATCATGCCATGTAGGAAAACTCACACTTTGATTGATATTCATCTGACACTCTGTGTGTTGGCTTTGCACCGCAAGGCTGAAAAGAAGTTCATTCATTATTAAGTACCCTAGAGTTATTTTTTGTTACTACTTTAAAAAATTACTTATGTCAGTTCAGTGACTCTCTATACCTTAGCAGTCTGGACTGATGATTGATTTCTTATTTCATTTATTTCATACCCTATTTGCGTCTCTGGCTTTCAAATATCAATGCGTTCCTGTCTTAACAAAGCTAATCTCCAATAAGTTCAATATGCATGTTTTTGAATTCTCAAATTATGTGGCTTCATGCATATCCAGGAAATGATAAACTCTAAAGCATTATGGCTTCATGCATATCAGGGAACTGATAAACTCCTAAGCATTGGTGTAAGATTTTATCTGCTTATGCAACAAATATCCAAATAATTGGCATATTACTGACTCTCTGGAATAGATGGGCCAGATCCTAGTCTGATTTCACTAAAAGTGGCATCTATTTAGATTTTAGTGATTACTAACGGATGGCTGAGCAACTGCGGTGTTGAAACCTTAATAAGGGAACTAAGACATTTTTCATGAGTTAATATCTTCTCTTGCAGTTGGACGGTAATTTCTGAAAATCCAAAAGACATGGTCGATAAGAAGGAAGATGCTGTTACTTATTGCTGGAGACTTGATGTGTGTTCATGTATCTCTAAATATTGAGATTTTCCCTTCTTATTTATATGATGATTGCTTCCAGTTCCAATGATATAATGTTGGTTGCAACTATTGTCTGAATTCAAAACCATTATTTCTTAGAATGACAAAGTGGCCTACTCCAGCCATAGAAAAAACATGGAAATTTCATAGATTCTTCAAGTCTACTAGCATCTATAGCAGCCTGTCCACATAACAAGACCAAAGTAAAAGTATCTGCTTGAATGGACAATACGAAGTTGTTTGTATGTTTTACATGTAGACGAAGGTGTTAAATTAATGCGTGAAACAAAAATATTGATAACCTTCAATATCTAGGAAGATTAATCCATTTTTTTAAAGCTTGGATGAAATAAATGACTCTTAAAAGGTTTAGGAATTTATGGCTTTGAAATATTCTTAATGTATATTCTCAAAAGGCATGATCAATTTCCAAAGAAGTTATAAAGCATCAATAACTGATTTTGCTGCATATTACATCAACATGCATAAAAAGGAAGTGCTAATTTTTTGTTGAACTGAACTTGTTTATACCAAATTCAAGTTTCATGAGAGTTGATTCTGCTTGTTGAAGGAAAAACGTGCTAGAAGGGAGAATGAGACGCTGCAGAAGCAAGTAATCTCCTAAACTTAATTTTGATATCTGAACATTGAAAGAATCCTATTCACTTGAACATATTAAATACACCACCAAGCATGCTAATGTATGTACTGACTTTTTCTAGCTTGTTCCTTGTACAGGTTCAGGAGCTTCAAGTTTTGCTGCCAGCACAACTGCCAGTGAGACCATCCAATGAATGCAAACCTTTTGATGCTATTTGCCAGAAAAAGCATGACTTGACTGGTGCATACATGCTCTATGACCCTCAGTTTGTCAAGCATGAAGATTCAGATACTTCCTTGCAATTGGGGTAAGAGAATTTTAAATACTTGAGAAACATATTTTCCGATGAGGTATTGTTTCCTGATATTAATTTAACACTTCCCTGAATTTTATATAGGGATCTTTATTTTACATTGGTTTTGCAGTCACTTCTTATAATATCTTCAGTACTCATCATACTTCAAACAATAATGTTTATCTTGCATTGTTTCCAAACATCTTTGTTGCCTTGTCGTTTTCAACAAGGCATTATCCAGCGGCAACTTATATGCACTTGTTCTCCTCAAAAGGCCTTAAGTTATCCTCCCTTTTGTTATGAAGCTTGTTGTTGGTGATGTTTCGGAATGATTTTGTACTATGGAAGCATACGAAGTCCCTTAAAGCTCCTGTACCCTGCCACTATCTCCAGTTCATGTCAATTGTCATTAGGCTTTTGGCATCTCAGTAACTTTGGAAATTGATAACTTGTCGAGTGGCAGCTTAATCTGTTAGTCCTCATTTGTTTATAGAATTGATCTTTTTTGAAGTCTTCGATAGAAAAGGGATCTTAGTCTCCTTTTTCAAATTATCATATTGTCCTTTTCCTAATGTCCGGTTTTTTTCCTTCTACCAGCACTAAACTTGTAACATAATCTGGTTTCACGCTCTTCATGGTTACTACTTCTTAGCACCCTGATTCTGTTTGTGTTAGCCAAACTCTGCAACAATGAAGCTGATACAAAAAAATCTGAAACTGCATGAGCACATCCATTGAAAAGAATTTATTTGACAAAGCTTATGCTTTTCCATGTATTTTGCAGCTTGTCTGATGCATATTCTAGAAAAATTCCTTCTGGCAGGGTGTATTCTGATGTAGATTAGTGAGTGTAAGTACTTATGCGTTCTTTTAATTTATTGATTGCTGGCATTAGACACCTTTCTTTATGAGTTGATTTGTTCTCTTGCAGATACTGTGCCCAGTTTCCTTTGTAGTGCACAGATTAAATTAAGATTGGTTCCTGTTGTGCGGACCGAAGTTTTGCTCAATGCTGTTCATTTGCATCTAATGAAGAGTGATAGAGCTGCTTGGGTTCTCCAAACGTGGAGTTCATTCTCAATCTTATGTAAGTTGAAACAGCAGCGAATTTTGCTGGATGTAAGTTGCTAAACAATTTTCTCGATAGCAACTTCAAATAAGTTGCTAACTGATCCCCCACAAGAACAACTTTGACGCTGAAACCTTTGGTGTTTGAGGATATTTTGTCTCCAGAAATTTGAGGAGGAAAGTTTCATTCAATGACATGATTAAAAAAGGATGCCTGGAGAACAGGTCATTTTCTTAAAATGTGCTTTGCATTCTGCTCTCTTTTGAGAATATGAAATGTCATATTTTGGTATTTATGACGTGAGTGCTTTAGCAGATGTGGCATGAGAAATATGCATAAATGTTTCAGACATAAGCAATTGCAGTATATATATATATATATATATATATATATATATATATATATATATATATATGACGCGAGAGAGAGATGCGTGCCCGCTGGTACCCTGAATGTTAGCTTTTTGGTCCGGCTCAGAATTTTTACCTCTAAAGTGGATTTCATACTACCCGTTCGACTTCACGAGACAAGATCCATCTGTATCTTTGAGATTTTTTTCTCCACCCACTCGTGTTAAACAATAAGATTTTTAGTTCTTTCATCTGGATCCAAAATTTAGCATGTTGATTAATGTTTCATGTCATTTTATGTCCTTGTATTCTATGTTCTTGTAAACTGTATTGTGGTATTCTATGTCATTGTGATTTGTGAGAAGTCTCTTAAGATTTTGCGATTGAAGAGTCTCTTAGAATTCAACAATTGTAATTGATTAAGTATTATAAATATGGGCTATGTAGACCATCCTGGTCACGGCCTCTTCTCTTCAGTCACTCCCTGTCATTCTCTCTCTATTTTTTTGCATGAATACAAATTTTTAGTTACATATATTGGTGTTATATTTCTATCATGGTATCAGAGCAAAGTTTCGTTGTCTCTACCTAACAGAATGCCCAAACAGGTCTCATTTGGTTAGAACTCTTTTTCTATCTTGACTATTTACTTTTCTCTTGCGTAATTCTTGTCCTTTTATATAAACTTTTTTCTTGTTTATCGAGGGGCACATCTTGTTATATCTTGTCCTCTTTTCTCCTCTCATCTTCTATTTGTATATCATTCTTTTCTGCTCTCATGAAAAACCTTTCGCATTCTGGTATATTCTCAAATTTTCTTCTTTATCTTATTACCGAAAAACTCAACTATGAAAATTATCTAACCTGAAAAAGGCAGATCATGCCTTTTATAAGGAGTCCAGGCCTCTTTGGGTATCTCGAAAGGCTTCACCATAGTCTGTTCTGCAAGAAATAAAAAATGAGGCAGGAGAAGTCCTTGTTGTTCAAGAAAACAATAGCCATGAATATGTTATCTGGATGAAACACAACCAAAGTCTGGTTGCATATATGTTGTCTGTTTTATCTCAACAAGTGAGACTTTCAGTTTCTGATGATGGTACTGCGGAAGAATTATAGAAAACTCTTGCTGATACCTTTTCCCAAATATCAGAAGCACAGATGATGTACTTAAAGAAAGATTTTAGAATTTGAACAAGGGTTCAACATATATCATGGATTATTTGAGGCGTATTAGGGTTGTCGCAGACCAACTTACTATCTTAGGGAATAACGTTTCGGATAAAAAAAAAGGTGCAGCAAACCTTAAGTAGACTAATCAAGGTACATGCGTACAACTCTCGAAGCCCTTCCTGTTTTGCTCTTCTTCAACGAATTATAAGGCAAACTTCTCCAACACAAAATGAATACGAAAAGAGTCATGGAAATGACTAATCAAGGGAACTCCCAAAATGTGTTGGCCATGAATGTAAAATTTGGGCAGAACCATGGGAACTTTGATCATGGTGGTTGTGGCATTCTACCCTATGTCACCTGGGTATGGGTGTTGGTACGGGTACGGTAAAACTGGCACGAGTACGACATTTTTTGTAAATTTTGGTACGGGTACGAGGAAATTTTTACTATGATAATATGAATTTTTTAATTAAAAAAATAAAAAAATTGAAAAAAACAAATGATATCATCTAGAATTTGCATATTAGGGCATGTGTTGTTTTGGTGAGTATATGTTTTCTACAAAAATCGAGACAGGAAAATGGAGACAGAAAAACAGGAGAGAAAGAAGAATGGTTTCTCAAACCAACTCCAAAGCTTTGAAAGAAACTAATTAAATAGCGCCACACTCATAAGCATAGTCCAATTTAGAGGATTAAGCTAAGGATTTCACTGCAGTAAACTACAAAAGAGCAACCATTTTGGCAGGTGAGCAGTTCGTCTTTTTTGTTGGGAGGAATTTCAAGTAAGGTGAAAAGTTTGAAACTTTGCTTCCTTATATGAACCGAGACTTAATGTTATGGGAGACATGGCAGCTGGCTGTGGCGCCAGTTGCGCCTCATCGCCCGTTGCCCGTCGGGTAAAGTTGCTTGAGTGGTAAACAGAAACATACACACAAAATCGAGACGAAGGGAGAAGGAACGCGTTGGCCCGTCGCCCGACGGTATTTTTGGTTTTAAATATGGTTTGGATCTGGTTTGATCTGGAACCAGATCCAAACGTACCATCACGTACCAGCATATCGGTATCGCCGTACCGGCGTACTGGCACATTTAACGTACCACGGTGACATAGATTCTACCAGCACCAAATAACCAAGGTATGTCTCATATGGATACGTCAGTGCTGGTTTAATCCTCAAAATAAAAACAAATAGGTAAGACATGATTACAAACAAGGAGGACAAAATTCTAAATCCACTGCCGAAGATATGCAACAACTATTGATGGCCACACTTTTCAAGATGACTATAAAATAAAATGAGCAAGGAGACTGGTTCTTGGATTTAGGTGCAGCTACCCATGTGACAGGAAATGCAAGTAATTGACTAACTTATCCCCTCACTATGGTAGAAATTTCATTATAACAATTGATGGAAAATCTCATCTCATTACTCATATTGAAAATGAACATATTCTATTGTCATCTTTATCACTGTCTAATGCTGTTGTTGCTTCCAACATAAAAAAGAATATCATATCCATTTTTAAATTCATTGATGATACAAACTCTTTTGTTGAATTCATACCTTCATATGTCTATGTCAAGGACCTCCAAACAAAGAAAATGTTCGCTGAAGAGGAGCATCAAGAGAATATGTATGTCCTCAATGAATGTTAATCCAAAGATTTATCCACCTTTGATATAGGATTAAAGACACTTTCTCTTTCCAATGATGCATGATTGGTTTCAAGTCGTTGTCATTTCCAATCAAATGTAAGGGGCTCTAACCAATTTTTAGAATCTAATCTGCGGCATAATCTACTGGGACATTGTGGTCGACATTTTATTGAAAAAAACTTGTAACGGACAGTCTTATTCCAAGATTAAGCTTACCTCTTACTTCAAGTGTCAAAAAATGTTCAAGCTATGAACTTTGTAAGAGTCATGTTTTACCTTTTCATAATATAAATCAAAGGGCTTCCAAACCTTTTGAAATGATTTTTCCTGATGTTTCGAGGACAGCCCCTATTGATTCCATGTCTGGTTCATGATATTTTGTCTTATTCATTGACTCTTACTCATGTTTCACTTAGATTTACTTCATAAAACATAAATCAGAAGTACTCCACATATTCCGAAACTTCTATGCCATGATTCAAACCAAATTTTCATACAATATGGTGCATTTTCAATGTGATGGTGAGAGAGAATATTCCTCACTTGATTTTATTAAATTTTTACATGAAAAAAGGATAACTGGACAAATCTCCTGTCCTTACACTTTACAACAAAATGGTACGATACATAATTGAAAGTGCCATGAGCATGATGCATGATACTAATGTACTCACTTCCTTATGGATTGAAGCCTTTCATACAATTTGTCTGCCCTTGACACTCTTGATGTATAAACTTTCATACTTAACATTCTTAGGCAAAGAACCTGATTATAAGAAATTGAAGGTTTTTTGCTGTGTATGCTATGTTCACGTTGATGCTGCCTTAAGGAACAAGTTTCAAGACAAAGCTATTCAATATGGATTTGTTGGATATGCTAGTGAGTATAAAGGATTTCGATGCTATGATCCAACAACTAAACGTATCAAGACTTTCAGAAATGTTATTTGGATGAGCATAATTTTGATAGTACTAATGAAATGCCTATAACCATTGAATCTTATGATCCCTGAACCAGTGCACAGTTATTCAATGCATATCCTATTTCATAAAGTGATGTGCCTTAGGGTGAAGATCGAGAGAGTCCAATACAGTCGTTTGATGTGCCTCAGGGTGAAAATCAAGAGGGTTCTATATAGTCATCAATTGATCACAAAAGCAATAATGCATAGCAAAGCAACAACTCACATGGGTATTCAGGTCTTATTTACAATCAATGACTAAGGAACATGAATGTGCACACTCAAGAAGACAACATGCCCCATTTTAGAAGATCCCAACCCATTCGCCATCTTATTCATATGTGAGTAAGTTATGATTCTTTATCACTTAATTTTTAGTTATTCATGACAAAAGTTGGCAAGAAGGAAGAACCTATCTCATTTGATCAAACATCAAAATTACATCATTGGAGAATGACTATGAGAGAAGAAATGGATGTCTCGCATGAATGTGGAACATGAAAGATCGTTTCAAGGCCACATGGAAAGAACATAGTGGGCTCCAAGTGGTATACTAAATCAAATACAAACCTGACGGCAACATAGAAAGACACAAAGCAAGGTTGGTAACAAAAGGATTTACACAGTTTGGGCATGATTATGATGAGACGTTCAATCTCATAATCAAAATGAGAACCATTTGCGTTATTATATTCCTTGCTGTTAAATATGGATGGAAATTAAATCAATTAGACGTTAAAAATGATTTCTTTCATGGTGACTTGAAGGAAGAAGTTTTCATGGAGCAACCTCTTGGTTTTATTGAAAAAGACTCTAGCGAATGAATTTGCAAACCGAAAAAAATCCCTCTATGGACTTAAGCAAGCATCATGGTCATGGTTTGACAGTTTTTCAAACAAAATTAAGGAATATGGATTTCAAAACAGTCCTCTCGACCGTTCCCTTTTTATTTTCAAGAAAGAATATGTTACCTCATCCTTATATATGTTGATGACATCAGCATTACAAGGAGCTCAGAGAAACATTTTGATGAGATAAAGGGTCTGTTAATGAGAAACTTTAAGATGAAAGATCTCGGAAGCCTGCGATATTTTGTTGGGGTTGAAATTGATAAGCAATGAGATCATCTTACCTTGACACAACAGAAATATACTATTGACCTATTGGATAAAACATGCATGATAGATTGTAAGTTTGCTGAAACACTTAGTATTTCGAACCAAATGATGAGTATAAATGACGGGAAAACATATGAAAACCCCACCAAATATTGCAATATTGTTGGTGCTTTGCAATATTTAATATTTACGTCAGTTGATGTTACCTGTGTAGTAAATCAAGACAAAAGAAGATCTATCTCTGGTTTTTGCATTTTTATAGGCAAAAAATTAGTATCTTGGAGTAGTAGAAAATAGAGAAGAGATGCAAGATCAAGTACATAGGCTAAGCTGCAGGGACGGTAGAAGTGTCTTGGATTCGACACTTGCTAGAAGATATGGGAGAAAAAAAAATTAAAAGTTCAGTACTAATGTGTGACAACCAAAGCACCATCAACATTGCTTTTAATCCTATACAACATAGCTGAAAAAAACACATGGAGATTGACCAACATTTTATTTGGCAGAAGGTGGAGAATAAAGAGATAGAATTAGTCTTCGTTGAAATTAATGAACAAGCTGCTGACATATTTACTAAAGGATTGACAAAATATTGGTTCTTGTTTTTGAAGAGCAAGCTATTCATGGTTCAAAACCATGCACAACTTAAAGGGAGGATGTTAAACAATAAGATTTTTGGATCTTTCATTTGGATCCAAAATCTAACACGTTGATCAATGTCTCACGTCACTCTATGTCCTTGTATTCTATGCTCTTGTAAATTGTGTTTTAGTATTCTATGTCCTTGTGATATGTGAGAAGTTTCTTAGGATTCTGCAATTGAAGAGCCTCTTTGGATTTAACAATTGCAACTGATTGAATATTATAAATATGGGCCATATAGACCATCTAGTCACGACCTCTTCTCCTCAGCCTCTCCCTGTCTCATTCTTTGTCTCTATCTTCTTGCATGAATACGGATGTTTAGTTACACATATTGGTGTTAGGTTTCTATCAATGAGTAGGCCTTTGTTTATAAAATCTGGCTACTATAATAACACTAACATAAATCAAGGAGAACTGCAAAACACCTATGTTCTCATTTTGCAATTCCCGACACCAATGTGTTTCATTGTTAGAGATGAAGCAAGTCCCCAAAATTTAAACTCGACAAATGCCTAAGAATGATGAACTGAAGACGAGAATATCAATTTTCCAATGAGTGAGTAAGTCACAGATTTGATAAAGAGTAAAATTCATGAAATCTTATGCCATGCACAACCTAATCATTGATATTGTGAACGAGGTAAGCCATGGGTTTGTCTTGAGGGATATAGTGTAGCTAGTGGGGTTGGTGAGAGTTGTGCCGTCAATTTGATTCATATGGGTGCTCCCCTAGCCTGCAAAAAGTGGCAGTAATGTACTCTAATTGATGAGTGTACTACACATCCAACTAGATCTCGAAATAGTCTTCGACTTTGAGTGCGAGAGAAGGTTTGGCCCTTCTTCGAGCGGTTTCTGCTCACCTAAAGAGGTAGCCATGTGTCTGCAAGCATTCTTTGATGAGCCCTCGCTGGAAAACTATAATCAAAATGAAACTCATAATTGCCTATAGAAGTGAGGAAATGATGCTAAACAAGTAAGCATAAGATTCTGATGTGAAGAAGATTAACCAGACAATAATAATACATGCAGCTGGTTTTGGGGTGCCTCGGGCTTACAGTTGTCTTACGGCCTATTTGGTAGGAGGGAAAGGGAGGGATAGAGCGACCCCTCTAATTAGAAAGAAAGGAAAAAGAGGGAAATGGGCAAAGCGTGTTTGGCTGCAATGGGAGGGAAAGGAAAGGGAGAGATTGTATAGTGTAATATCTTTCCTTCCAAATCAAACCGATTGAGAAGGAAAGAAAAGAAAGGTAAGTGAAAAAGTTTTTTATTCCCACACTACCCCTCATTTCCTTTCTCTCCTTTTTAAATCTATGTGTTATTTAGTCTTTCCATTCCTTTCTATCCAAACAAGCTTTTTAATGAACTGTTTCCATTCCTTTCCATTCCATTCATTTCCCTTACCTTTTCTTTCTCTTCCCTTCCCTTTCCTTTCCCTCCAACCAAACAAAGCGAGTGCTTGGTTATAGCGTTGCATATGCATTCAAGGCTTCTGGTTCTCACTTGAATACTTGTTGCAGTTTCTCCATGTAATAAATATGAAGCAAAACTGCTGCAAAAGATTGTGCAGGTTCCAATCGTATCAAACCAATCCACAAGGAAAAGGAAAACAAAACATTAGTTTACCATCTTTGTTCAAGCAAATTTACAGGACAAAACGATCAGCAGAAAGATCAAAAGCATTCGCCACTTTGCCAGTTTCCAAAGGTCTTAAATAACCCCTCGGTTGCATTTGTTCTGGACACAAAACAGATCATTCATGGGCATGGAACCATAGTCAAGCACAACACCGAGGCTCGCGTGCTAAATCTATCATGTTTTTTCTTCTCTTGGATCGAACAGAGTTACGAACACACCCTTGTAGAGTTGACTACAACCAAATGGTTAGCGGCTCCCCAATGGCACTCTTCCTGCCACATAAGGAAGACTATAGAAACAAAAAAGTTTGCGATTGCCCAGATAATTCATGACAGTGTGGATGTGTTATATACTAGTATTTCTTGGTTTGAAAGTTGCAACTGAAAAAAAAAAAAGACAAACGCTAGGAATAATCAGATATGAAATTTACACCACATTTACTTAGCAATATAAGATGCACTATTAAACTTTCTATGATAAAATTGATGCTTCAGTACAGAAGAAATTTGTACACCTTGCTTTCTTGATTAATCAAGCAACAAAACCATTGAACTGCAGCTCCAGAAAAGCGTTCAGCACAAGGTGATCGCAGTTCTTTTCTATACTTGTCTTGTATGTGTCGCAAAACTTGCTTCGGTTACTGAGGCCGCCGCCACCACCATGACTGATCAAAATTTGATGTTAAAAAGGCCTCACTTGTTAACCAGTAATTCGGCATCATGTCAATACATTGGCCCACAGGTTGAGGATCTATGTTTTGTTGCATCATGCCGGCGTCGTGGTAGACAGCAGAAGTAGCTGCTTGTCTCTGGTTCGCGACATCAATAACCTTATTAAGGTACAGGGTTGCCGAAGACAAGCAAGCAGAAGGAGGAGGAGGCAAGGTTTGGTAAGGTTGCAGGCAACTAGTCTGGCGTTGAGAGCCTGCACATGCTGTTGGCACTACAGACATGCCTATGCACATATATGCATCACAAAATTTGCATACACTTTGTAAGTTCAAAGCAGCAATAGCATATGCAGGAAACAACAAACCAAAGTACTCCAAAGAAAATTAATTGTTTTTCAAAATTGTGCCTAATCCTTTTTAACTGAAGAGATGGGTTGTGTGTTCCCCAAATATACTTAAATATCTTATCAGATTCAATTTAAACAAAAATCCTATATCCAACACTCTGAACATCAATCAAAATTCGGAATCAGATGTGACAATACAAATCAGATTTAAATAGAATTACAATTGTGAAATCAGATTTCAGATTCAAGTTTGAATAAGACTTTTACTGAAAATTTGACGGATAGTAGATGGTATACTTGACTTGAGGGGAGTACCTAGACGCAGTACCCGAGGATCGGGCTGTAGCCTCCACGCCTCACACAGCTGCCGGTTCTGTATCACCTTGTTCTTGTTCATCTCCAAATTGCCAATCTGATGCCTGTACTCCGCTTCCTTCTCCGCCATCAGCCTCTCATACTTCCTTTCTATTCCCTCCATCTCTTGCCTGAATTGGGCAATCAGCCGCTCTACCTGATGACCCAATAGACGAGAATCAGATGCCGAGCCAGGCTCCGTGCTAATGATGGATTTGGATCTGGATCCAGAAGGCTAATGACACGTGGAAGCAGAATCGTTCGGATAATTCTGGGACCAGATCCAAATGCGCAGTCAATCATTCTTTCTTGGATTTGGATCAGCATTCAGACGGCGTGCGGCATAAGATACAAAGAAAGACCAACCTCTTCCTTGTGCAGCCTCTCGTTCCCTTGGTGTTCCTGCTTCAGCTGATCGATCTCATGGTCAAGTAGGGGCAGCCCTTCCGGCAGAAGACGCCGGCGAGGGGTCTGGCCAATACACCCCCTTGCTCCGCTCCCTTGTCCTCCATCCATCGTCCGTACCTTGATAAAGTCAGGCCAATATATAAATAAAAATAATTGTTTTATCAATATAAGAAAAAAAAGCTCTATGTAGGCAGCGGCGGAGTTAGGAATTTTTCGTCCCAAACACCAAAACTATAGTTTCAAAATTTTAATAGGGGCTAAAATAGAAATTTTCAAAATTTATATATATATATATATATATATATATATATATTAAACTATTTTTTTTTAGATTTTCATATAAATTTTTAAAGTTTATAAAATCAGATTTTTACATAAAACTATAATCTTTTTGTTATCATGACCAAATTCCTACAGCATATTCAAGAAAAAAAAAAAGAGAGAACAAAAATTCTAATGTGTGTGTGTATGAGTGTTTTATATAGAAAGTAAAGGTCTCAAAAATATTACATGCATGGTTACCATATAACAAAATAAAAAATAGAGACATAGAAAAGGTAGTTGAGTTTGTCAAGTATATATTAGTCAAGATAATCATCCAGGTCTTAGAGAAGTTGTTGTTTAGATTGAGCTACCTTTTATACCTATTTAGCTGAATTCCAGCTGACTTTAAAATCTGATTTCAGAGATGAATTTGAAAGGTCTATTCTAATTCTTAAGAAATCATTACAGTTCTGTGTATATACTGAATTTTAAGGGAACTTAAAATCAACTTATTGAATTTTCATGATTTTTTAAGATATAGAGAAGAAAAGGTGAAAGACAAATTGACTCATGTATATACCAGCAGTCCTTTTTTTTTTTTTTTTTTGTATGTATTGCTTTCAAGTATTTCTTGTCTTGTTTTGCCTTGGGACTAAGTGGTTTGCCATATAATACCCACATATAAGTCCACAAGAATTTTCATTTTTGGTTATATCCAAATAACTGGCTCTATTTTTGGAATAATTGATGGCATACCAAATTCATAAACAATACTAAAAGTAAAGAAACTTATAATATAATCTACTTCTCCTTGGGAAAGGTTTAAGCAACTATGGCAAGAGTAATAAAAAGGCGCAGAGAAGGCGGTGGGCCTTTAATGAGAAAGGCCAGCCAATTGATAGTGCCCAAAAGCTTGAAGGGCTTAAAGCAATGGCGCAGACTCCACCTGTAGTAGAGTAGTGGCAGACAATGCAACAAGAAGCGTCATTCTTTCTACAAGCTGAAGTTATTTCTTCCAAAAGTTTTCCTTTTTTCTTTCATTTTTGCTTATTACAGTAAAAAGACAAGCCATAAAACAAGTCATATAGAAAATTTTATGGGAACATTTGGATGACACCATTCAGAAAAGGAAAATTGTTCACTAGTTTGGATGTTTCAGTGAGAAGACAAAAATTTGGAAGGATTTACAAGAAAATCAATTTTTTTTTTTGCAGATGTCTAACCATTTATGAAAACCAAGTTTTGTCTATCTAAGTTTCGGCAATGTCATCCAGTCGCGCTTGAACAATGGTTTACAAAAACCAAGTTTAAGTTTTCATGAAAACAAGTTTACTGTCATCCAATTGCCCCGGAAACCTTCTTTTCTTTTTCCTTTGGAAACCATGAAAATGAATTCTAGTTTCAGGCATTTACTACTTCCAATAGGATGCAGCAAGCTGTCGGAATCGGCGAGCAGAATATCGACGGGAAGACGGAAACCATGTAAACCAATAGAAAAATGAAAGGATTTTGTATTTGGTTACCAACACCGGTGACGTGAAACTCCAGAAATGGTGGACTCCGGTGCTCGGCCTTTGGCTTATTCACCAAGCAAGAACTCACCCCGACAACCGCCCACGAGACTCGACCGAGTCTCCAACCATCAGGTTCATCGCCGACCAGATACTCCTATTTCCGGTTCTTTTACGCTCGGAAACTCAACCGGCGCACGTAAACGGGAAACCTTCTCAGATTCCGATACGAACTAAACCAAAAGATGGTTTCTCGAAAACCCAACGCAGCCACGGGGAAACTCGAACCCGCAATTCCTGTAACCTCAGAAGCTCCCGGAAGGTTCCGGCGGGGGGAGAAAAGAGAGGGAAGTGCAGAAAGCAACGAAGTAAGAAAAAACCCAAGAGGAAGCCATTTGGGTACCTGAGAATTGTGGCGATGCGGCAGGAGGACGGCGGTGTCTCCAGCTAGAACCAAACGCAGAGGAACGAATCTCCAAGACGGAAAAAGATGAAGAAGAGGAGGAGAAGGAAATGAGAGAGAGTTGTGTACAATTATATACACAAGCATAACCACTGCAGCCTTCTAAAACAGTCAAAAGGCTGAATTGAAAGGGACAGAAAACCTCGCCGACGTACAACCACTCTCTTGAGAGGGAGATGGTTGGCTGAGCTCTGAGAGAGAGAGACAGAGACAATAATAAATGAGGGGAAGACCGAAGAGGGCAGACGGCCGAAGGGTGGCTTCTTTTTGCCAGAAATGGCGGTTGCTTGCACCGTCCCCTGTGAAGGACAGGACCGATACGACGGCCCAAAAGGCACGCCGCCGTGCCACTCTCGTCCGGCCTTGGGCCCCACCTTTCGTCTTCTGTCTGGCTCCGCCCGACTGAGCTTCCTGGGCTCGTGTCGAGCTCAATGATGACTCCCTGACCGGTGCCCAGAGGGGAAAACATTCCTGGTTTTGACGCCGGTGAACGCCGGCCGATTGCATGGGGAGATCATTATAAACTGATTATGGATTTGTGGATGACAATCATTTTTAAAGAAGATAAACACTAAAAGATTCTTTCTAACTGAAGGTGATTCTCAAATCTTAACCGATTCAAACGTATCTTTTCTTCCATGTGAATTTTAGATAAGGCCCTCCCTCATTTCTCTCCTTGTTAGAAAAGACTCAGGTTGGATGCCATGAATTAAAAGGAAAATGGGGTTTTCTCCTTCCCCAAGATCTAATTTGATAAGAGAAGAAACATGCATTACAAACTTTAATCATGGCGCCAAGGGGAATTAGCCGAGCTAGAAAATTTCAACAAGGAGTATTGATCCATCTTGTTATTACAGCTGATTGGGTGCATGTAGACCTACAAGCCATTGACATGGGCCGAAGTCTAACCAGTATTGTACGTACCGTACGATACGGGGCCGTATCGTATACTACGTATCGTATCGTTTACAAAATACGATACGATACACTCCTTGTATCGCAAATGAGAGTGTATCGTACCTGTATCGTACGATACGGGTCCCTGTATCATACGATACGGTGTGATACGGCCCGTATCGTACGATACTAAAAAAGAGGCTTGAACCCAATTTTTTCGAGTTTTTTTTATAAAAACTCATCTCTTCCTCATTTTTTATCTATTGATTGTACTACTTTAGAATCATCGATTTACATTGTCAAATCATCGATTTCCATTGTGAAATCATCGATTGTCACCGTGAAATCATCTATTAAACCATGGATTTGTGCATGGGTGGCTGATTCCCATTGAGAGGAAATGGTTTTTTTTAAACCATGAAGATAAAGATGAAATAAGATGATATTGTTATGAATTTTGATGTCTATGAAGTATGAATGATGAACCGTGAATGCGTAAGTTTATAGCATTTAGCAAAATAATAAGTCTATCATTATCTAAAATACTAAACCATGTTTTCTACGAAGAATTTATTATTTTTAATTTTTTCTGAATTTTTGGATTTTTTTAAATTTTTTCTGATTTATTATTATTATTTTTTTAAAATTTACGATACGGTTACGATGCGTTACGATACGGCGTATCTTAAAGCCCGACCGATACGCCTTACGATACACTTTTTACAATATTGAGTCTAACACATGATAAATACAAATTTGGATTACACAAGCTGGTGTGGGCAATTAGGTTGGGTGGGCAGTTGCCCACACCAGCCCCATGATAACTCCGCTGCTGCCAAGGGGCATGTCTCAAACGACCATGAACTTAATCAATCAAAGGAGGCCATGGCCCCTGCCAGCCCCTCTGGCCATGTCTTTTCTATCCTTGCTAGCTGAATCCATTAGATACTTGGCCAGCCCCTGGCCATGTCTTTTCTATCATGGCTAGCTGAATCCATTAGATACTTGTTCATCACTGCAAGGCTTTACAACCCAACCT
This sequence comes from Nymphaea thermarum, assembly GCA_011799765.1. Taxonomy (NCBI): domain Eukaryota; kingdom Viridiplantae; phylum Streptophyta; class Magnoliopsida; order Nymphaeales; family Nymphaeaceae; genus Nymphaea; species Nymphaea thermarum. The sequence goes on from JAANDH010001182.1 coordinate 66,760, forward strand.
AAAATCATTTACCAACTAGTTGAGTTTTAAACCTCACTTGTGATTCTGTGCTATGAGGTCCCAAATTAAGGTCCAATTCACTTGGTGACTAACTGCATGTTTGTATTAAGGGAGGGGTGGAAAAGAATGAAAAGGATAACTAATATTTAGTTTGGATGGTCCATTAAAGAAGAGGGAAAGGAAAGAAATGCTAAAAACTGTGCTTGGGTGGATGTAAATGAAAGGAAATGGAAGAAAGGAAAAGGAAAGAATTTCTTAATGTATTTCAATTCCTTAAGACATGTTTGGATGGCAGGAAAGGGAAGGAAATTAAGGGATGAAAAGGAAAGGAATGATAAGAGAATAGAGAGGGAAATGAAAGGAAAGAAAATGTAGGAAAAATGTAATTATGAAGCTTGTTTGGATAGAAAGAAAATGGGCAACCATTTTTCTTTCCATCGCAATCCCACCAATTTTGGAGGGATTGGATTTACATTGAATTAACATTTCATTTATATTCCTTTCCTTTGCAACCAAACATGTTTTTTATGATTTCCTTTCATTTTGTTCTTCTTAATTAACCAACATCACATCTCATTGATTGCCATTTCTTTTCGCAGGCAAGTTGATCTTTGACTTGTACCCTGTAGTGTCACTCTTTTGTCATGCATTGAGTGTTTGATCACTCAAACATCTTTTCCCCTTTGCACAAGTTTTTCACATTATAATCACCACAAATTTTTTAAAGAAACTTATCATAGGTTCTCAAGCATTTTACAAAGGATTTCCAAAAGTTTGTAAACATTTCAGCCTCCCGGAATGCCAAATTCTTCCCAAATCCAAGACCATTGTTCATATTCGGGCATCATAATCCTGATCAGAGATCCAAACCCCAACTCTAAATCCAAATTTGAATATATAAGCTTTATCTTAGACTCCAGATCCATTTCAGGTCCTGGTTCTATTTTCAAATCCATATCTACCCGGATTCTCTCTTTATATCCATTTCGGATCCAAATTCTATATTCGGATCCATTTTGGATCCAAAATATACTTTTGGATCCATTTGTCTTCAGTTTTATTTTGGATCCACAGTCCATTTTCAGATCCATTTCATATATTTTAAATCCAACTTCTCTTTTAGATCCATTTCAGATCCAAATTCAATCTCCAGATTTGATTCTAGCCCCATTTTTCTGGATTCATGCCCATATATGACCTCGGTCCCTCTTTGATCCAGATCTGGACCCAAACAACGGTCTTATTCAAATTTGGACTTATATCTAGCCTTGATTTCTCTTTTGGATCGGGTTCATGATCCTAGATCCATATGCAGTACCTCAAGTATTCCGATCCGTACATGCAATCACCCCCAAATTTTTCAGTAATCTACTATCACTTTTTTTTTAACATTTTATGGTAAATACACAATGAATTTCAAGGTTTTTTGCCTAAAACACTTCAATTTCCCTTATTTAAATCTTGATCCAAAATTCATTTAGATCTAAAACTGAGCCTTAGATTAAAATCTAGATCCAAATTCTAGCTTTAAGTCATAAAACACCCTTCAAAACATTTTTGCAAGTCTCTATGAAATTTTGACCTAACTAAGCACGCATGACTATAATACTTAGGATAACACTTAATGATATCGGAATATGCAAAACATAAAAATGCTAGTTATTAATACCCCCAACAAAGTCATTGAAAATTGTCAGACCTTGTGCTAATAGCTGGCCTCTTTCTATCCATTTTCAAAACCATGCGTCTTTTCTAATGCAACCAAAAACCAGAAATTTTAGGATGATATTTGCATCTTAAAATTGATTTTGGTTTTAGAGTGAATCAGAAAAAAAAAAATTTGTTTTGACGAGCTCATCCATCAGTATTAGGTTCGACTATTCCCAATGCCTTTATTGAGGTAATTATTACTAAAAATCAGTCTCTTTGTTTTGCATATTCCAACATTTTTAAGTATTATCCTAAATCCTATATGAATGTGTGCTCAAGTTAAATTTGTTATAAATAATTGAAATAGATTTTTAATATATTCAAACAAGGTTTGGTCTGAAATATAGTACCACCAGGATAGAAACCATGGTATTAAGAGTATTTTAGTGAACCTTGAATGGTAGCGATCTTAGAAAGATGAGCTTGAAATTGAAATGTAGAAACTTTAAATACTTTAGAAAGTAAATTGTTCAAAGGGAGACACTTTGAAATCAATTGAGTTATTTCAATATTCTCATTATAACTCAATGTAAAAGAGGATTTATGCTTAATGATAGTTTTGAAAATCAAAATTTTCAACTTATTTTAAAAAATATGATGAAAAACATATTTACAAGTTACTTGTTTGGGAAAATGTGGCCTCAACTTGTCAGGTTTTGTAAAAGCAAGCATTTCAACATTTAAAGAGGGACGATATCCATTATCATAAGTATAAAGGAATGGACTTTGCATTATTGCAATGGTTTTGAAAATCGATAGTAAGTTGGAAAAGAATAAAGGTTTGATGTTTGAAATGACAAAATATCACAAATTGTAGAATTGCTTCTCTTGAATTTTAAACAAGTTTCAATATTTTGGATCTAGTTTTGTATTTCAGACTTAATTTTGGGTCCTAAAGGGGTAATTTGGATCTGGAGTTGAATATAGGATCTGTTTCAAATCTCTGGTCGAGACTTGGATGCAGGGATTTCTTTTGGATCTAGATCTATGGTTTGGATCTATATTTGGGTTTAAGGATATGTTTTGGATCCAAATTTGGAATAGAGATCTATTTTGGCTATGGAGCTAAGATTTTGATCTAGTCTGAATGCAAGAATTTGTTTCGGATCTAGAGCTTGGATTTAGATCCAGATCTAGATCTAAGGTTTAGTTTTGGGCCTCTAAAATTTTTGGACTGGATCTGAATCTGAATCTGAATTATAAAATAGGACTGCATTGGATGCATGTTGAAAGTCGCAATTAATCCTGGCACATCGGATGCTTGCAGAAGCTGGTGCTATCTCCGCTTGTGTTAAGCATATGCATTTCACGCATTGATTATGGTGTCTAAAAAAGGATGAATTCGATGAACAGTTGGGGAGTTTTGGCGTGCATTGGATGCCGACAATGGCGAAGTCAGGAATTTTTAGCAGGTGTTGGTTGCTTTTGAGGTGATCTTGGGATACTGCAAGTAAGTAGCTCCGCTACTGGATGCGCGTCGAAGCTGGTGCATCTACTTTGGCCATGGATTGCCTATATTTACTAATCATATTTACTTTCATGCAGCTACCTCAACTTGCAAGCGAGCCTTATAAATATGGGGTCATGCTCATGCATCTGCCTCTTCAGTCTTCCCACCTGCGTGTGATTTACAATGATAGGTTACTGCTCCTTCTTGCAATGGCGTCGCTCCTCCCTGTTCTCTTCGCGATGATGCTGCTCTTCGCCCCATTCGCTGAGCTTCCGTCGTCATGAATATGTTCTTGTTCTTACGTAAATACCTTTTTCTCTGTGTGACCAGGGGAAACGACGGTGCCGCTTCACTGTGCTCATCTGCGAATCTGAAGGGTTCACTGGTGGATACTGCTCCTTCGTCGTGCACTGCTATTGCACACGCCCCTGCCCGCCATCGCTAGCCCACTAGCCTTCATAGTTACTTGTTAGGATGTCCGATGTTCTGATATCTGTGGGTGCAAGCATCTGCATGCTTTTGAAATGAAGTTAAATCTGACCTGAATATGAGCATATATATATATATATACACACGATTCCGAATTTGATTGGAGGTCATTTCTTATATCTCAGTTTGATTTGACTTCTCAGTTGAATATTAATTTTTTTTCATCAGATATCTTATCCAAATCAGGTACATTTAACACCCCTACCCTCATAGCTCCATCTACTGGTGTGCATCTACCTGTGGCAGAATCACATGCGGCCAAGTATGAAAAGTTGTCCATACTAAACCCACAATTTTTTATTTTATTTTATTTTGATGTAGGGGCCTTCAACTATTTGATTATTTGAAGTAAAAAGCTTGCTTGCGGGTTAGGCCCCCTACCTTTATTCCAACAAAATGATTATATACATGGGAATGTTCGAAAGGACCTTAGCGATAAGTACAAAGGATTGACTCAACTCTTCACCCAACAAAAAAGAAGACAACCAAACCTACAAGCTATGCATATACATTTTCAAGTCAGCGAAATAATCATGTGTATCATTGGCATGATCTATGATCAGCCGTCCTATGTCAACTGTCGCAGCACCCTGCTCCACAAAAATTCTCATCTGTAATTGGTCAAGATACCTATTTCAGCTAGTAAGTGATCTTCTACCTTCCAACCTTTGTCGCGTTTTCCTCACCCAATCTTTAATAGGGGAGACAATAATATAGTCACCTCCATAATCCTTGTGGAATCTGAGAATACTTTCCAAGACTTCCATTTCACCTTGATGAATGCTACCACGAACATTGATGATCACCACACAACCCATCTGTCCATTGTCTACATAACTAAGACCAGCTATTTTCGGGCCATGCCTAGTAGACGCTCTAACAATGTTGATTAACATGCCATTTCTATTAGAGACAATGGAGTCCACACTATCAAGACCAGTTTCCATCCAAATTCTCACCTTGAGCTCAATTTCAGCAGGCCACTTAACAGAGGAAAAACTGTCCAGACAACTCCTCCAAACTTCTTTTTTGAACCTACTAACATGGGGTTGAAGGTTGTCATGCAGACATCTATTTCTGAGCCACCATAAATTCCAGCAAACAATTAAAAAGGTCATCCTCCAACACCGACGTCGCCACTTCCCTGTTATCTTAGCTTGAATCCATATCTTGAACGCATCTGCAATATCACCTCGGGGATAATTGACTCTATCGAACTTAGCTGCAATGTACTTCCAAACTTCCTTTGCTATTTTGCAATTCATTAAGACATGAGCATTTGTCTCCTCAGCACAATAACAAAAAGAACAACGATTAGCAAGTTGAACCCCAGTCTTCTGAATCCTATCAAGAGTGGGCAATCTGCCTTCGCAGGCGATGTAAGAGTACCAGCAGCTCTTGGCTGGGGCGTAGCTGGCCCAGATCTTCCTCCTCCACGACTCTTTAAGACCCTGAATTCGACATTTGTTGATAATCTCACCTGCCTTGAAGCTCGCCTTACCATCATCACTCCAAACTAGACTATCCTCAACATCTCTAATCCTGATGTTAGTTGAAGACACCCCAAGGTGCGCAGCCATGGCAAGGGTCGGACTCTCCTAGTTAGCACGAGTAACTTGACAAATACTGATATTAAGCTCATTGCTCAACAGCGCATATCCATTCCCATCAACCCTATTTATTAGAACTTGCCCCGACCAACGATCCTTCCAGAATCTGACTTGTTCGCCATTCCCAACTTTCCACTCAACTTTATTTTTAAGCCAACTCCAACCCCAACGTAGTCCTTTCCAGCCCCAGCTTGGATTGGGGGATCTCTTGAGAGTCCATAGACTGTGGGAGCTCAAATATTTCTCCTTGAAGATGTTAGCCCAGGGGTCTTTACTGGTCAGCAACCGACAACATCTGCTGGCTAGCATCGCTCTGTTGACATCCTTCAGCCTTCTGATACCTACTCCTCCTTCATCCAAGGGCAAACACAACCGCTCCCACTTCACTAGATGCATGTGTCTAGACCCTTCTTCTTCATTCCACAAGAATTTGATACAAACTTGTTCGATTCTCTTTAAAACGACCTTAGGCAATCTAAACGCCATCATCCAATAGTAAGGCAAAGTCATTAACACATAACGGATGAGGCAAAGCCGGCCCGCGTAGGACAACATCTGTGTCTTCCATCCAGCCAACCTCTTCTCCACCTTAGTAAGGAGTGGCAAACATAGATCTTCTGTGAGATTGCCCAAGAAAGTGGTAACCTGAGGTAGTCCGAAGGTAGGCTCCCACTAGACCATGGCAATATGCTCTGAATATCACCCATGTGGCAATCAACCATAGTCCTAGCAAAAATCATAGACTTCTGCATATTCACCTTCATGCCAGTGAGACAATCAAAATCCTGCAAAATAACTTTGATGGTAGTCATAGTTTTCTTGGTAGCTTTGACTGCCATAATCACATCATCAGCGAAAAACATAGCACATCCATTAGGCGTCACTCTTCGGATTTTAGGAACAAGGATGTTATTGCTAATAGTTTCCTGATTGAGTCGTCTATTGAACATTTCCATAACAATAAGGAAAAGATAGGGGGATAAAGGGTCTCCTTGTCTCAGACCGCGCCTCCCATCAAATTTCTCTCCCATCCTACCATTTACCAGAACTGCATAAGACATAGAAGTAACACACTTCATGACTCTAGCAATCCATCTGGGATGAAATCTCAAGAACGACATACTATTGGCTAAGAAAACCCAAGAGACTCTATCATATGCTTTCATCAAATCAAGATTAAGACAACATCCTCCTTTGTCCCAAAAGTCCTTAGAGTTAATGATCTCGTTCACCCAATTAATGTTGTCATGAATGTGTCTTCCTTTCGAAAAGGCAGCTTGATTAACATTAATAATACGGCTGAGGATGCCCCGCATACGGTTCACAATGACCTTCACAATGATCTTATACGTTGTGTTGCATAAGGAAATAGGTCTGAAATCTTCAACTTTTTTAGAATTATCCTTTTTAGGAATGAGGCAAATCATAGTTTCATTAACACTTCTCACTAATTGCCCGTAAGAGAAGAAGTTTTGCACAACATGCACTACTTCAGTTCTAACCATCTCCCAGCACTCCTGAAAGAAATAATTAGGAAATCCATCTGGGCCAGCTGCACTGTCCTTATCTAAGCTCCACACTATTGTGGTCACCTCTTCCTCCGAGATGGGCTGTAAAAGTTGTACATTATCAGCATCAGTGACTGTAACAGTGTTATCAAGACCCTCAAACATATTTCCTTGTGCTTCATCCGTAGCTAGGACCTTTTTAAAATAATCTGTGCACACTTCAAGTATCTGCCAACTATGAACATATTCAATACCATCACACTCTAGGCTTCTGATCTTGCGTTTAGTTTGCCCAGATTTAGCTATCGCATGAAAGAATGAAGTGTTTTTATCACCTTCAGCAAGTCATCGTATACGAGCCCTTTGCTTCCACATTACCTCTTCCATGAGAAGGGCATGCGAAAGCTGCTGCCTAGCCGTGTGCTCATCATCAAGTGCACCCTCAGTACCTTGTTCCACACGATCCCTGTAAACCTTCAATCTGCTTTGAAGATTTGCAATGTTTTCAGCAAGGTTGCCAAAAGAATTCGTATTCCAATCTAAAACTGTCATTCTAACACGATTAAGTTTAACAAGGAGACGCATCATGGGGCACCCTCTGACATCGCCTCTCCACATTCTAACACGATTAAGTTTATCATCTACCTCCTTTAACCTGCAAGCATAAATGAAGCGGCTAAAAGATAAACAGGAACTAGCTGAAGGTGCTGATCCCGATTTGTTGTATCTATTCAACATGGCATTAAAATCCCCAATCAGCAGAACCGGCCCTTCAGCTCTAGACACAAGGGCCTCAAGTTGGTAAAGACTTTGTAGCCTTTCCCCAAACCTAGGTGGCAAATATACACTAAAAACAACAAAAGCTTTATTGTTCGATAATCTACAAAAAAAGACACCAATCCAGTTTTGATGAGCGACCACATGAGACGCTTCCATCTCCTCCTCTTTCCACATACATAAAACTCTAACAACACCATCTGGCCCCTCGGCATTAGTCACATAATGGTAGGTGTGATAACGTTCCATGATGACCTGCATCCTGTGAGTGGTAATCATGGAATCCAGAATAAACCCTATAGAGGGTTGGAACTTGTTAAAGATAAGACGCAATTTGTGTTGCGCAGGTCTCTTAGCAAGACCTCTGATATTCCAACTAAAGATTTTCATAGATGAGAGATGACGGTACCTCACTAACAGTATTCTCAGTCTCGAGGACCATATCCTTTTCATTTCGTTCATTTCCACCATCTTGGGGAAGTTTCATAATGGAAGGATGCATAGTTTCAGCCACTTTTTTCCTTTTCTTGGAGCCATTACAACTCTGCAGAAGAGCATCTTCCAAATTAAGCAGAGTTATAGGAGGCCGACCCTTTTTTCCTTTACTAGCATACCTTGTCGACTTTCGGGTCCACCCCTGCCTGTTTTGAGGTGTCTCCCCTCGTCTCCCTTCAATGTCTGAAGCCTGCTCAGACCCTTCCTTATTAATCAGGATGCAGGGCGACTCCTTAACAGAGGGGTCGTCCTTGGACCTAGTTGTGAACCTGAACCTAGATGGACTGGCGCTGCTATCTGCTTGCTTTTTAATGCTAAAAAAAGGATTGGTAATCCGATTTTCAATGCTATCAACCTTTCTTTCTTCTCCCTTCCCATCGATAGAGTTTTTCCCCCCTTTCGCTCCTCTTTTAGTAGACGTGTTGCTCACTTTAGCACCCACCTTCTTCGCCTCCTTCTGCTGACAAGAAGATTCACCCCCATCTCCGACATTACAAGTTGGGTTAACACCCAAAGTGCGATCAAGCTGAATTCCAGTCCCTTCATCCTGATGAAGCTGATTACTAAAAGCTGCAAATCTGTTAGACTGAGGTTCCCTTCCACCAGAGTCGCTTCTATGAAGGCTTCCTCTATCTTTTTTAATCATTAAAACCTTTTTCCAGACTTGTTCCTCTGCAATTGGTTTCTCAACTGTCCCTCGATTCTTGAACAGATCCTCATAGTGAGAGGTTGTGCCACAAACACGGCAGAATCTAATTTTAGATTCATAGAGCACTTCTTGTATTATCTTGGACTCCCTAACTTCCAACTTGATTTTGGGCACAGGTTGAAAGTTAAGAGAAACTTCAATGCACAAACGTGCAAACCCGAGCTTGTCCCTATGCATAGTACATTCATCTGCTCTAACAAAAGCAGCACCCAGGCCCTGTGCAATGGCCTTAAAACTATATATATTCCAGAATAGAATTGGAAGCTGAGGCAGGCGAATCCAAAGAGGAATAGATTCCTCCTCATGCAGGCGTAGCTCAGACCCTGGTTTCCACCGACTAGTAATAAGGAAACGTCCCCCAACAGCCCACCTTTTGCGGATGACCTCATTGAGTTCTTCCTCAGAACTCACTCGCACTAGAAACCTCCCATTCCCAATGACAGAAAAATTTGGGCAGCAAACATTAACCCAAAGATTACGTAAGGTTTGAAAGACATACCGGTAATCCATGCCTGTAGTCGAACGCCCTCCATAGAATCCAGCAACTGCAATGAAACGGTACATGTCCTCCATTTTCTGATACGCTTCAGTGGGGAATACCACCGTAGGCTCCTCTCCAGACCTATCTACAGTCACCTCCGGGCAATCTTCAAGTTCCTTTTCTTGACTCCCTGCAACGACCTTTGCCCATCCTTGCAGGCCATTCCTTCCTGGAGTGGCATGAGCACCACCACTACCCTGCTGCACACATGCCTGGTTCAGAGGCTCCATTGGGGCTTTTCCTCGTGTTTCTTCCATTCCACTCCGGTGGTCATCCTCACACATAACGTCATCTGTTTTGGTGGTTTCAACAGATTTCCCCAAATCAGGGAAATCGATTTGATCGTCGAGGTCCATCTGCCCACTCGTCCCCATCCCTCCAACGCTCTGCCCGTGCATCTTCCTCTGCCCTCTAGCCTCCATTCCCCCACCGCCCTGCCCTAGCTCCTTCCTCTCCTCATTCACCTCCATCTGCCCGTGTATGAGGTCCATTCCCCCACCGCCCTGCCCTAGCTCCTTCCTCTCCCCATTCACCTCCATCTGCCCGTGTATCATCCTCAGCCCTCCACCGCCCTGCCCTAGTTCCTTTCTCTCCCTACTCGACTCCATCTGCCAGTTCGACTTCCTCTGCCCTCTCGTCTCCCTTCCCCCGCTAGCCTGCTCCAAAACCTTCCTCTCCCCGCTCGGCTCCATCCCCCCCCCCCACCCCGGCGAGCGCCGGGGGTTCCCAACCGCAACGTGCGTTACCCACTCGACCACAACCACAACCTCAGAGCTTCTCTCTCCACGGGCGGGGCCCTTGGGAATAAAAAAAAATGGGCCTCGGTTTCTTCTGGCGTTGTAACTATTTGATTATTTATATAACAGATTTGTACTCCAACTAGAATATGAAGGCCCTAACAAGGAACCGTGTGTTGTGGGCTTGCAGTGCCCTAAATGCTCTTAGCCACCAAATGGAAAACCCTTCCCTATAAAAAAAAGGGGCAAAAGTGGAACATTAATTAATTTTATATATATATATATATATATATATATATATATATATATATATATATATATATATATATATATATATATATATATATATATAATTATGAAAATACCCCTCTAGTAAAATGTGGGAACATGGTTGTCATGTTGGCAACATAAAATGATACATAACACACAAAATGGAGATCGTTTGAAAATGAGAATAATAACATATCATTCCTTATAAATATATGAAAGATGAAGTAGATTCATGGGACAATGCAATACAATGTTCCATGAATCTACTTTGATTTTTGAGGCAGCTACATGGACCAGTATTATATATTGTTTGTATTGTCAAAAAACCTCTAAAGATATGAGAGCTTTTGAATTCTCTCTTTTCAAAATTTAATTCTCGCTTTCCAACATTTTTCTCTTTTGGAGTTTTCTTTCTCTTTTGAAGGCCCTTTTACCTATTTTAAAGATTTAATTTTCTTTTTCACTTTTTTTCTTTTTTTTTTAATTACTCTCCATAAGGTTTTCTTCTTTCTTTTGAAGACTTATTTATCCTTTTTCAAGGTCACTTTGTCTTTTTCAAAAATTTCTCTCTTTTTTCATAATTTCTCCGTAATAAATACCCACTATTTTCTCAAAAATATTCCCATGATAGCCTGGTAGGTCTAAGTAGAATCAAAGCCTAATATTAAAAGACTCGGTGTCAAACAAAATTTTGCTAGATTTATTTCTGAAGATATTTAAAAGGATCTTTTTTCAAATCCTTTTCATTCTAAAATGATTGAAAAATCTTCTCTAGATCAAGCTCCCAGATATTATTTGCAAAATATTATTAATAAAGTTAATCTTGATTTTATCACTTATGCATGCATCTAGTAAAATTTTAACTTCGATTTCATCAATCCCCATTTTTTCACTAAAATTTACATCTTGCTTTCACCACTCCTCTAATCTTTCTCCAAAATTTTCAACTTTTGCCCCATCACTATTTCTATGCAAAAGTTCTTAAAATTATTTTAGTTATTCGTCAACAACTGTGAACAATCTTTTTTCGAAATAAAAAAGCTTTTCATTTCATACAAGGATTTAAGAACAATATTTCTCAAAGGACCTAACTTTTATCCTTCCCCAAGGAGCACTCCTTTTCAAATCATCCTCTAAGTATAAGTTTCTAGGCGTTGTTTTCTCAACTCCATTTGAAGATGTTTTCTGAAGAACCTCTCGTTTAAAAGTTAAGATCTTAAGTTAAATGGAACACATCATGCATGATCTTCAGATAAAATTTAGAGATTTAAAAGTATAGGAAAGAAGGGTTTAGTATTCGGCTCAGTTACCCCCGACAAAACGATTGGAAATAGTCTAACCCGGTAACCACAGACACGAGATCAATCTGCGAATTCCCCTCCCCCTATCCAACTCTTCGAGATGAGAGATAGAACGCTCTTCTGATCCACAACACACATCCTAAAGGATGAATATGATGAACTATTGAAGAGTTTACTCTGCATAATTGAATATGATGAACTATCTAATAAAACTTTTGTTGGGTTGGTGTCGGCCACCATATATCTCCATTTGAGTGGATCATTTTTGGTCGAGGGATGCTCGAGTCACCAGCCCAGGTCTGATGTTGGCGCGCCATGCAATATCAAGTCATTACAATGTTATTTTTAGTTTTTCCAATAAAACTTGTTGGCCTGGTGTCGGCCATCATATCTCTCCACTAGTGGATCATTCCAGAAATTGAAAATTCCAATGCATCGGATGCTTGCAGAAGCTGGTTCTGTTTCTGCATGTGTTAACCAAATTCATTTCAGGCATTCATTACGGGGTTAAAAGTCAAAATTCGATGAACAGTTGAAGAGCTTTGCCATGCATCAGATGCATGTAGAGGCTCCTGTATTTAATCTTGCCAGAATATTTACTATTCATATTTACCTCAACTTGCAAGCGAGCAGGGTTGGAGTCAGGATTTTCTTCAGAGGGCAGGCCGACAGTTCAAGCTCTGAATCCGGATAGGGCCAACTGAATTCAAATCCAAAAAATACATGACGCAATTAAAAAATTTATTTTTTTCAATGTAATTTCTCCGCCCCTACAAGAGAGCCTTATAAATAGCAGAAGGTCACGCATCTGCCTCTCCAGTCTTACAACCTCCGTGTGATTTACATGCTCCTACTTGCAATGGCATCCCTCCTCCCTGCGCAGTGATGCTGCTCTTCGCCCCATTCGGTGAGCTTCCCTCGTCCCTCTCTTGTGGTTTGTTTGTTTACCTCTTGAATATAATAGATATGTTTATTCTTACGGAACACCCTTTGTTTCTGTCACTGTGTGACCAGGGGAAACGGCGCTACTGCGCGCTTAGTATGCTCATATCGAAGCAAGAAATTTGTGGGTCCTTGTGTCAGCAATGTTAATTGTGCTAATGTCTGTGAATCTGAAGGTGAAGGGAACACCGGTGGATACTCCTCCCTGCTCGTGTGCTATTGCACACGCCCCTGCCGGCCATAGCTAGCTCACTAGCTCTCATAGTTTCTTGTTAGGATGTTCGGTTTGGCTTCCTGTTTTCTTGGTTTTTTGTAGTTTAGGAGGTGCATCTTTCGGTGCAAGCATTGCTTGTTAAAATCATGGAATGGGAGAGAAACAAAGTAATAAGATATTAGAGAGACAAAGAGGCACACAATATTAAGTGGTTCGGCATTACAGCCTACATCCACGAGGAAAGAGGGAAAACTTTGTTATATTGTTCTTCCAAGCAATTCTTTATATAGGCAGGGAATAGACAGAGATAAGGTTAACAAATCCTTAGCCACCGAGAGATACTCGAGATAGCAATTAATCCTTATCGAGAAAAACTTGAGATTACAGTCTATCCCATTAATCTTGATTTTCAGATTTGTTGCCAATTTGATAGATTCATCAAGAGAAATCTTCGCTTGATCCGCCTCCTTCCTTAATAAGCGAACAATCTCCCCCTCAAGTTGTCGCACCGATGTCAACCTGTCCCAACTTGTGAATTATAGTTTGATGTTTTTTCTTTGCCAAACTTTTGGTAAATATATCGGTCAATTGCTTGTCGCTTTTGACATGAAGTGTTTGAATGGTATTACTTGGATCTTCTCCCGTATGAAATGGCAATCGACTTCTATATGCTTAATACGTTCGTGAAACACCGGATTAGCTCCAATGTAGATGGCGGCCATGTTGTCACACATCAAGTTCATGGGTCCATTAGTTTCAATATTCATATCTTTTAGTAAGGCTTTAATCCATATCAGTTCACATGTACATGCTGCCATGACCCTGTATTCTGCTTCTGCGCTTGACCTGACAACCACTGATTGTTTTTTACTCTTTCATGTGACAAGATTACCTCCAACAAGGGTGCAGTATCCAGAGGTTGATCTCATATCATTTGGGTCGCCTGCCCAATCAACATCACAATATCCAATGACATCTAAAGTCCGACATCGCTTCATTAAAACTCCTTTACCAAGAGTTCCTTTAAGATACCGAAGGATTCTATGAGCAACATTGACATGTGAAGAATTGAGCTTGTGCATGAATTGACTTATAAGGCTGACAACATACATGATATCTGGTTTGGTAACAATAAGATAAATAAGTTTTCCAACAAGTTTTTGAAAACTTTGGACATTCTCAACAAGGTCGCCCTCATCAGTTTTCAATTTGCAATTCATTTCAAGAGGTGTGTCGGCGGCTTTGGCTCCAATGTTACCTGTCTCATTAAGTAGATCTAAAGTATATTTTCTCTGACATATGAAAATACCTTTATCTGAGTGTGCAACTTCAATCCCTAAGAAGTATCGCAGGACTCCTAGATCATTGATCTCAAACTGCTTGTTAAGAAATGTCTTCACGCGAAGCATAAAAATGTCATCATCACCTGTCAATATAATGTCATCAACATATACCAGTAGGATAGTAATTTTAGATTTATGAATACGAGTAAACATTGTGTAATCCACCTAACTTCGTTTAAAACCACATTGAACAAGAGCATCACTAATGCGAGCAAACCATGCTCGAGGACATTGCTTGAGACCATAAAGAGCCTTTTTTAGTTTGCATGCATAGCCATTTTTACTGCTTATACCAGGAAGAATTTCCATATACACTTCCTCAGTAAGCTCTCCATTGAGGAATGCATTTTTAACATCCAGTTGCACCAAGTTCCAATTTTTATTTGCTGCAATTGACAACAACGTTCTGACGATATTCATTTTAGCAACTGGAGCAAATGTTTTCGAGTAATCAATTCCTTCAGTTTCAGTTTGAGTAAACCCCTTTCAACGAGACGTGCTTTGAACCATTCAATAGTTCCATCACTTTTGTATTTGTATCTTATATACCCACTTGCAGCCAACTAATTTCTTTCCCTCAGGAAGAGGCACCAAATCCCAAGTCTGATTTTTCTCTAAAGTAGTCAGTTCTTCTTTCATAGCTTCCTTCCACTGCACATGTTTGATGGCTTCTTCAAAGTTTTTTGGTTCGGTGTGGAAATAGGTATTGAAGACATAGTTCCTATAGGTTGGTGAGAGATGTTCAAGGGTTAGGTATTGATCAATAGAATGGATTCAGTCTGTAGAGAGGTAGGTGTAGTAATCGCTGAGTTTTGTAGGTGGTCTTGTAAGGCGGGATGATCGACGCACATGTTGGTCTTCTAGGGGTATCACTTGAGGTAAGGTGATAGGTTGAGGAGTTTCAATAGGTGAATTGGATGTACTATCATGAGTGGTAGGTATTATTGGTTCCAGGAAAGGATCTATGATGGGTTGAACAGGTTTAGTGGTAAAATTTGAAGAGTTCATGGAGCTATTATTTGAAGAGTTCATGAAGCTATTATTGATTTTCTCCCCCTGATTTGGTGTCTCAAAGAATGGTTCCTGCTCAAAAAATTTAACATCACGGAAGACAAAAGTCTTATAGTCATAGGATCATAACATTTATAGTCTCTCTTTTTGCTAGAATATCCCAAAAAAACACACTTAACAGCACGTTTCTCAAATTTGTTTCTAAGATTGTCTTGAATATGAACATTACATTTGCAACCAAACACTTTTAGATGTTGAACATAGCACTTTCTATCAAGAAGAAGCTGAATAGGTATATCATAGTTTATACTAGAATATGGAATTCTGTTAGACAAGTAACACGCAGTGGCAATAGCATCAGTCCAGAAATAAGTAGGAACATTCATATGCATCATAAGAGCACGAGCAATATTAAGCAATTGATGGTTTTTCCTTTCAGCGACGCCATTTTGCTGAGGCGTCCCTGAGCAGGTGTGTTGAGGTTCATGTCTTTCTTTGCCAGGAATGACTTTAGAGTATCATTGACATACTCCCCACCATTGTCAGACCAAAGTTTTTTAATTTTCAAGTCGTACTGGGTTAAAATCATGCTATAATATTCTTCAAATACTTTAGGCACCTCACTTTTATTCTGAAGAAAGTATATCCATGTCATTCTAGATTTCTCATCAATGAACGAAACATAATATTTGAATCCTATATAAGAGGCCTCAGGAGCCGGTCCCCAAAGATCAGAGAAAACAAGATCAAAAAAATTAGAAGACCTTTCACTAGAAGTGTGGAACGATAACCTTGTAAATTTTGCAAATTCACAAGCATCACAAGCCCAATTTTCAGTGACGAGGTTGGGAACAAGGCGCTGCAAACTGCTATATGATATGTGTCCAAGACGAGCGTGCCACTTCTTGTAGTCTGACTTATTCAAATTGTTATTGCTAGTGAGAAGATTAACGTCGCAAGAATCCATAACATAGAGACCACCATGTTCTCGACCTCTACCAATCACTTTCTTCGTGCCCTGTTCCTGAAAAATCACCTCCTTTGACGAGAAAATAACCAAACAATCATGAGATTTGGTTAATTTGCTAACAGATATCAAACTGGTACTTATTTTTGGAACATATAAGACAGTAGACTTGATCCTTTTATCAAAAAAACTAGTTTTGCCAATGCCATCAACACTAATCGGACTCCCATCAGCAGTAAAGATACGTTGTTTTTGTTCTTTAACTATCTCTTCTAAATTTGTTGGGTCACCAGTTACATGATCAATAGCTCCAGAATCGATTGCCCAAGGAGGACATTTAGAAATTGTTATTAAAGCAAGGTTCTTACCTTCACCCAAGTTCCCAACAGGTTGAGACGTAATGAGGTTGGTAGTCTTTGCAAATTTCTGGAAAAATTTCTCAAGATCTTCTTTAGTCACAAAGTTCGCAAAATCTGGTGGCCTTGAAGATTTGTCTCTGCTAGGTCGACCAATCAACTCCCAACAACGTTCTCGGGTATGCCATGTTTTCTTACAGTGGGCGCATTTCTAACGAGATCGATTCCTTTGGTTATTAGAACTCTCGCCCCCTGGTTTGAAGTTTCTTTGCTTGTTGTCGGCTTTTGTATAGCATACCATCTTATCACTATTTCTTCATTGACGTCGAGTTTTGAAGGAACATTCATAGCTTTCCTTCGAGCCACTTCACGCTGTATCATTTGGCACACACTATTAAAAGATGGTAGAGGATTGAAATTAAGTACCTGGTTGCGAAGGGTGTCATATTCTCTTCCAAGTCCGAGAAGAACCTTAAAGATTTTGCCTTCATCAAATCTTTTTTTATATACTTTTGGATCTAAAGTGGTTGGACGATACTGAAGTAATTCATCATATAGGTTGCGCATTTGACTGAGATAGAGAGTAATATCTTTATCTCCCATAGTGAGTTGAGCGATCTCATTTTGAATTTCATAAACACGTGCAAGATTGTTCTGTTCACCAAAGAGCTCTTTCAAGTTGTCCCAAATATCTTTTGCCGTCTCCACATAAAGAAGAAGATTAGTAATAGAGGAGTCCATGGAATTAAGAAGTCATGACATAACCATGTCATTTACGATATTTTGGATTGTTCCTTACCTGTGGCTGTATGTCACCATTGATATATCCCACCTTCGAACGATTGCTGAGAAACAGTCTCGCCGCCTTAGCCCAACTGAGATAGTTTGGTTTGGTCCAGTGAGAAGTTGTGAGGTAATTTTTAAAGTGTTGTTGCCTTGTCGGATGATCCACTTTTTGAATTGCAGGCGCTTCCTTCTTGGTGTGTGGTTGCCATAGGGAAGAAGATAGAACGCAAGCCCCTTTGCCAGAGTTGTCAATCACAGACGGTCGGAAAAAAAAATGTAGATTTAAACCGACGTTGGCTCGCCCATTCGCCGTGGCCTCCACCCTGGCCTCCTTTGTCGTGCCTTCCCTCGTCGTCTCCCGCAGCCACCGTATTGAGTTCGTTCCAGAGTTACCGCTCGTTCTGCCGGACACCGTCGAACGATCGAGAAGACGTCCGCGGCGTTGAAGCTCCTGAACCAGATTGGCGCCGGTCCTGACGTAGGGCGTAACTTCCAGGCGAATCTTCATGTGCAACTTTGGGTCGATCGGGCGTCTGTGGAGACAACGCCTGATTTTTGAATCGAGAGACGGTGGTTAGTCTGTCTCACTCTTTCGCTTGAAGAAGAGGGACAGTCGAGCGTTTCTCCCCTTGCCTTTCTTCTTTACTGCAGGATGGCTTCTGTGTAGGAAAAAACAGACGAGAACGCTCTCCTAATAGAGACAGCAGTAGTCGAGGGGCATGGGTTTGGAACAGCAACAGAGGACTGTGCAGGCGGTGTTAAAAAAAATCAGAAACAGAGGATCGATGGCTTTTTCTTCAGTCTCTCAAGCAGCACATATCTTGGGGAAGCAATGGCTGTGGTCTCTGTGCTATGATACCATGTTAAAATCATGGAATGGGAGAGAAACAAAATATTAAGTGGTTCGGCATTACAGCCTACATCCACGAAGAAAGAGGGAAAACTTTGTTATATTGTTCTTCCAAGCTATTCTTTATACAGGCAGAGAATAGACAGAGATAAGGTTAACAAATCCTTAGCCACAGAGAAATACTCGAGATAACAATTAATCCTTGTCGAGAAAAACTTGAGATTACAGTCTATCTCATTAATCTTGATTTTCAGATTTGTTGCCAATCTGATAGATTCATGAAGAGAAATCTTCGCTTGATCCGCCTCCTTCCTTAATAAGCGAACACTGCGTGCTTTTGAGCTTCTTATCCAGTAGTGTTCGTTTGCAACATTGTTCACGGCCATTGTCAGTTAACACGCATCGTCATCCACGCAAAGGCAATGGCTTTTTCCCTGATCCCATGTTTATGTTACATTGAATCTTTAAAAATTTAAATGACTGTAATCTTACATCACTGCAACCAAGCATTTGATTTAATCATGCATAACTGCAACAATGGCACCCGAAATATTATCAAATCGAATATGATTGCCATGCCAAAGCTGCAGACCTTTCTAATGCGCTCTTACCTTCAAGCAGAAACACATGATAGCATTAGAACCAGAGATCTACAGACAAGAGTATGTGTTGCCAACTTTTACTGCTTTTATCAAGTAAAGGAGGTGAGCCTGAAGCATTGCTCATTTTCAAAATATATGATAGTGAAGTTATTCTCAACTTGGTGTCTTCAAGAAAAAAAGCTTTTGACTGTTAACAACCAAGATAAAACATCACCATTCGTTGACATAGAAGACACAGAAGAGAAGCTTTTCTTAGTCAGGAATACTGCAGACCCACACACAGAAACAGAAGCAAATGTCCGTCAGACTCAGACTTGTTATATATATATATATATATATATATATATATATATATATATATATATATATATATATATATATATATATATATATATATATATATATATATATATAGAGAGAGAGAGAGAGAGAGAGAGAGAGAGAGAGAAACCCATTATCAGGCAAGGAAAAGAACCTCTCTCTCTCTCTCTCTCTCTCTCTCTCTCTCTCTCTCTCTCTCTCTCTCTCTCTCTCTCTCTACAACCAAGTATCCTAAGTACCATGGAACCATATGCTAAAACTAGTACTAACCATGGTGACCATAGAGAGTGAAACTAATGCTCCACTGGGCCTCGCATCGATTAATCCACTTTGAGAGTTGGGGCTTATCTATGTGTTAAATAAAAGTCATATCCAGATTCAAATCAGAAATCTAATTTCATAATCTGAATCTGATTCGTGTTTATTTTTTGCATTCACATTTGAATCCGAATGTGAACTAAATATGGTCACATTTCAAAATGTACGGGAGTTGGATGTAGGATTTTTATCTAAAACTAAATCTGATTTGAATTTGACTTGACATTTGCATATATCCAAATCCAAATTCTATCTGATGTCATTTTTTATATGTGAATCTAATATGATTTTATAATTTTAAATTTTTTCTATATCCAATCAAAATTCATCCCTACTCTCATATCTCCATTTTGTGTGTCTCTAGCAATGGAAGAACCACATGTGGATAAGTATGAAAAGTTGTCCATATACAAAAATTCTTTATTTTCATATAGGGGCCTTTAACCATTTGCTTATTTACATATATTTATACTCCAATGAAACCATGTGTAACCATGTGTTGTGGACTGAAACAGAAGATTCTTCATTATAAAGGCAAAACTGAAGCATGTTTTTTTCTCTTATCAAATTACGAAAATACCCTTATAGGAAAAAAACTAGAACATGGTTATCATGTTGCGTGCATAATGTGAATAGTGGTCTTCAATGACTCTCAGAGGTTGTTTGGCAATTGATTGATCATTAATACGACCTATAGAACCGATATGATTCTCCTGAATAATCGGAATTTTATGCTTCTCCAGAATCTTGAAATAATAACATATCATACTTTGCATAGATTCGCATATAGAATAATATAATGTTTTATGAATCTACCTTAATTTTTGAGACAATTATATTAAATATAATCCCTAAGAATTTTTTCTAATTAGTGACCCACTCCAAAATTTCTTCCTCCAAATTAAATTTGATGTAGTGACTTCATGCTATGATTTGATTTGATTTGAGGATTACATCATTGTTATGTTGTTTGCCTCTTGGGTAGTTGGCTGTTTATGACCCACGAACGATTTAACATAAAAAGGTGCAACAGTAGCGATGCAATATCAATGTGACTGTCGACGCTAGTTTTTTATGTCATTCCAAACTTTCCAGTCATCCTGTCATTGCAAGAGGCTTTTTGTTATTGAATGGCAGCTTTTTGCATCGTCAACACCTTTAGTACGAGAGAGATAACATTGTTTTAAGCCAAAACGCTTGTTCATAAAAAATAATGGACCGTGCTCATCAAGGAACGTGAAGAGAGAGAGAGAGAGAGAGAGAGAGAGAGATGCTTTTGAAACTGATCTAACAAAATCTTTTATATATATATATATATTGACAAGCTAATTATGAAAATGTCATGTAACATATGTGAAATGAATGTTGGAAACCAGAAACCTTTGCAGCGTTAATATCAAAATCATGTAAAGTCATATACACAAATAATTAAAGAAAATAGTTTTACATGTAAAGAATATATTCATAAGGCGGAAGACTTTAGAAAAGAAGGCAGATTTCTTGTTTTGGTGAAACCTCTTCTTTTGGGTTTTCTTGCTTTCATCAAAGTTTTAGGTACAAATATGTAGCGCTACTAAAGTCAACCGAAGTTTAATTTGTTCTTTAAATTAGTCTCATGAAAGCAACTTTTTTTGGTCCCTCGGGAAATTGCTCGTCGTCCAAGCGGCTTCTCCAAGGTTGAGAAGGCAAAATGTTTCTTAAAAATTGCCCAATGTTGGATATAATTAAAAGTCAAAACTCAATAATTTTTAAAAAAATTATTTTCTCACCCTTTGAGAGAAGAAGAAACCGTCACTAAAGTTGTATTTACGATGCTCAATTGATTGGCTACAGGTTTTAGTGACGAAGCACACCTTTCGCGATAGCTTTTAGTGATAAAGAACATTCAACTACAAAGGTAGCCAACTAATTTCGATTTTCCTATATATGTAGTATATTTTGGTAGGAATCATCTTTCTTGTTGATTCCAATGAAAGAAGATGGTGGCAGTTAAACGAAAATATAAAAGCTAAGTTGTTCTTTCGTGAATAATCTGAACTATTTTTAAAATGAAAGCATAGAGCGAAAATAAAACTCCTCGTTTCAATTAAGAGGTACTTTGGGCTTTTTTTAAAAAAAAAACTTAGCTTTTATATTTACTACTTAATCTCCACAATCTTATCTCATTAACATCAATGAACTAGGTAATTCACATCAGGTCTGGTGTATAAGTGTATGGTAGCTTTCTATTTTCCTCTATGTATATAAAGTAATTTGTAAGTACCATACCATTTGGATAAAGGACAAAAGCCAAACCTCCTAAACTTGTGCTAAAAAATAATTTAAACAAAATGTAAATCTCCTATTATATTAATAAATATTCATTTAATATTATTCAAGTTAATTTCTTGAAAAACAGAGATATTTTTATCATCAAAATTTTGACGTTGTAAGTGCCATTCATTTTTTATTATTACAAAACAGTATTATAGTTAAAAAATCACCAATTTTATATATGTCTCTCACTAAATCACTTTGAAGATCATATCCATAGTGTTAGATTGGTCTGGTTATGTCCCTAACCTAAGTGGTCTAATTTTTACTTTCATATACAAAAATTGAGTTCACTTGTCGGCTATTATGGTTAAATGGTTTTTTGTCTAATTATGTGTCACTAAAAAGAATTGTAAAGGTATATTGCTATAGTTAGTTGCTTAGCTACTTGCTTTTAGTGACAAAATGCACTTTTTGTGATGATTTTTAATTATATAAAAACAAAACAAAACTTATTCGGTTAGGAGATGGGTGCCCAATTTTCTTTTATGTGAGTGAATTTTGACTCTACCTATCTAAAATAATCCATCTCACTCATAAGGGCCGTCCAATCCATCATAATGGACGGTTGAAATAAAAACAAATAAAAAAAGTATGAATTAATACTAGATGACAAAATTAGCTATCACTTATTGTAGTTCTCTAAAAAAATCAAATAGCTTATATATTTGGAGCTAGTCTCTACCATCTTATCTCATTGGAATTAAAGACCTAGGTGATTATATCAAGTATGGTATGTTTGTGACTGAATGATCTTTTTTGTAAGTTTGGGTTACTAAAAATAGTAGTAAAGGGTATATTGTGATGACCAGTTGCTTTGTCATGATTTTTATTTTTAGTAACAAAATGTATCTTTTGCAATGTTTTTAGCATTTTGTTGCTAGTTTTGTATATATATATATATATATATATATATATATATATATATATATAAGAAAAAGTATGAATTACTACTAAATGACAAAAATATCTATTATCTTTTATCGTTTTTTTCTCTCAACCATATATTACAATGAATAGGATGGTCCCCATAAGTGAGTTGAGTAACTTTAGATATCAACACCATTATATATATTATATATACGCGCGCACACACGCACACTTACTTGGTATGATTACCTACATAAAGATAAATGACAATTTACAAGTCAAGTTTTGTGAAGCTTTGATAAGTTTTTAGGGAACGATACTACTAATAGCATACTAGGCGGCAAGGCCATTCACCTCTTAAGGAAATTAAGTTCAAATCCTACGCGGCACTGCAAAGTCCTAGTACCCTCATCCTCTAGACTATAATAAGTTTTGAAGCTACCTCTTTAAAATAGAGTGGTAGGTAAAATAGGTTGTGGCCTCTCAACAGAAAACAGAAAAAAGTACTTCATTAACTAGGAAAATTTTTGCCCATTATTTTATGTCTTCTACAACTTATATGATATGGGTGTAATGTTATATTGGTTTATGAATCTATCATTTTCACATATTTTTGAAAAGTTGTAAAAATCAGGGGATTGCAATGAATGAGAAAATAACTTATAAAACTTATTTCTACAACAAAGATCCGAAGCCTGATTTTGGAGTAAATCAATCATATTAAACACACTTATAGACTCGAGGTGAACAATTAAGTTCTACCTCTTTCAAGTTGTTTGTGAAGGCAAATAGTATCTCGTCCACATCTCAAATATAAAATGATAGAACGGTCATAGCAGTCATGGAAGCTGTCACATCGTCCTCCCCACGGTGACACGTTCAACATCAAAATGATTCCGTTCTTAAGGGTCACTCACCCCTTTGACGCCACCATAGATGCATTCTTTTAGACTCTCTCTCTCTCTCTCTCTCTCTCTCTCTCTCTCCGGTTCAAATGGGAGTCCGAGAAAACCCCCTCTCCCCAACAACCAACCCGCCATCACTGACCTTCCCTCCTTTCCCAGAAAAAATGGGACCAGCAACAACCGTACTGCCGGGCGGGAAATCTTCTCTGCATCCAACAAATAAAATATTCCGCGGAGAAAACAACAATAAATTGATTAAATTCTTTCCAAAAGCACGCCTCCCTCGTTTTCACGAGAAGGAGAACAAGAAGAGATTATTGCGGCGAGGAGGACGGCGTTGAGGAAGAGAAGGGAAGCCTCTTCAACCCTTCTAAATCTTAAAACCTCTGTCCCCAGGTCTCAATTGTCCATTTCTCCTCCATGGCGACCAATCCGTCCTCTACCCATCTCGTCTTCGCCAACTTACCGCTTTCTGATCCCTCCTCGCGTGCCTCTCCCTTTGGTTTCTTTTCTCCTATCCACACCACCATCCAGAGGCCTCGTCTCGTATTCAGGACTAATCGCTCTCCTAAACTCACAGTAGCCTTCACCGGAAGCGGTGATGGTGGTCATGTTGGTGGTGGCGGCGGTCACGGGCATGGTGGTGGCGGTGGTCATGGGCATGGTGGTGGCGGAGATGATGCAAATGAGAAGAACAAAGGGGAAGCATTGCTAGCTTTGGGTACATTGGGGAGGTCACTCGAGAGCCTTCCTTCCGATTTGGCGGCGGCCATCGACAATGGGAGGATCCCCGCCGAGATCGTATATCGATTCGCTGAGCTGGAAAAGTCAACAATTTTCCGGTGGCTTCTCCAGTTTGGCGGGTTCAGGGAACGTCTCCTTGCTGATGACCTCTTCCTCGCGAAGGTCGCCATGGAGTGTGGCGTTGGCATCTTCACTAAGGTGACGAAAGAAAGACCATATCTCAATTCCTGATATTCTTTACGCTTTAACCATGGCGACTGATTCTCTCTCCCCACCCTCCACCCACCACCCGGCCCACCCCCGCCCGGGTCTTACGTCTCTTATTTCTACGGAATACTGGTTATTACGTGAAACGCTTGATATTATCCTCTGCATTCTTCTTTCTGTTTATTTGTCAAATAATTAACTACGTTCGTTTGCTTTCTTGCTGACTTTAATTAAATTTGTGGTAAGCAATTATTTGCGTTGTAGATTGTTTAATCGTATATTCGGAAACTGAACTTCGGGAAAACTTTTTCATTCCGTATTTCAGCTTGTCCTGGTTATGTCTCGTAATTGGTGACATTCATGATACCATGACGGTGTTTCCATGTTGGCAGTTTTTTGTTTGTGGTTTCTCGGTAAATAACTGGCTATGAATCAGCCTTCAACAATTTGGTAGGGTATATAAATTAGAACGGCTTAACATGGTTTTATATTCTTGATTATTTACAGTGTCCTGGGTGGAATATATAATCGGAAATGTTCTGCCACAGGAAAACTGCTATCAGGATGAGGTTGCCTTTATATGCTCATTTGCTAGTTTATATTGTTACAACCCAAGACGCAACTCAACGGGCATTTCTGAGAGTGAGGTTTGGCATGTCTTGCTGCATATTCTCCCTAAACAATACTTTCACAATGTGAAAGTTGGAAGGATCTTTTGTAGAAAATTTCCTGCACTTATCCTGTTGAACAAACATTTAAGGAGATCTACAAAATCAGTAACGCACGTTGGGGAGTTTTTGCTTGGCAAGATGGCCTGGACGTCTCAAGTCGAGTCAATTTATTCCTACATTCAATTTTTCCAAAAGAAAGGTTTTGGGGCTTTTGTGGCTTCAATAGTTGGTGAGCAAGAGAGAAATGAGCTAGGTTTCTTTTACTGTAAGAGTGGGGTATTTTACCACGTGGAAGATAATATAAGTTTGTATAACATCTTCCCAGTAAAAAATGAAATACCAAATCTTTTAGCCTTCACAACTAATTTTGAGATCGAGAAGCAACCAACATGTTAAACATTGGAAGCTCACCTTAAGGAAAATACCAACTTAAAAAATGTCAAGATGACTGCCTTAAAAGAAGTTCAAAGGTACCAGATCCCTATCACTGCGCAAATGAAAATTTTCATTCACATATGATTAAGTATTTACTAGAATGTAGATGTGGATATTATGTTCACTTCGTTTCTTTCTCCGATGCATAGAGAACGCAGTGGCTTCCAATCTTTTTTGCTATTTTGCTGCTATTTGTGCATTTATGTCCCAGTTCATACTAGCTTTGTGCCTTCTTTTCAAATTATCCTTATCTTCTAAGATCTCTTAGCAGAAATCTGTGATTATTTAGTTGAGATTTGGGAAGGTTTGCTTGCTTAATTTTATCACTCAATATTTTTCAGACTGCAGCTGAGTATCAACGTCGGAGGGAAAATTTTATCAAGGAGCTAGATTTTGTCATAGCAGATGTGGTATGATTTACCCCTTCAAAAATGATTCGATGATAATTTTGTACAACATGCATGTGATATTTTATCTTGTATGCGTGGACACAAATTGCAGTATCTCTAAAACATTAAGGATATGTTTGAATGACACCCTTAAATGCTGTTCTTGGGGCAAAACATCGATTTGCCTTCAAAACTACATTTAAGACATGTTTGTGTGACTGTCTAAATTGGCTTTTGAAAAGCCCAGTTTTGACTAAAGTCATTTTCAAAAGGGAGTGAACAACCTGCTTCCCAGGTTGTTCTCTGGTATTTTTGTTTTGTGACTCAAACGACAAACATGCAAACTAGGTTTTAAAACTGGTTAAAAGGCCAGTTTGTCACAAAACCTGGTTTTCACAAAATGTCATTTTTTGAAGGTGTCATTCAAACACAACCTAAATGTTGTATAGCAAATATATTTGCATCTTTTTTTTTTTTTCCCTAGAATTTGGGTCTGGCAAGTTGAGAAGGTTTCTTCCTGGAAAGGGATTAATTTAATTCTAGATCAGCTGGAGCCATAATCAATATTTTTATATAATGTTGTGTTAATTGAATGCAGCTCAAACACCTCAAACTCAAACATGCCCTAGATGTAGAAGCTGGTAGGGCTATGTTTGTAATTGAAACAAAAAATGTATTGTTCATCATCCATTTAAAGAGTCTAAATTAAGATTAAAATGTAAATGTGGTTACCATCCTAAAAGCTGAAAACCGTCCAAAGAGAGTTGTTCTGAAAACAGAACAAAACAAGAAAAAGGTTAATTTAAATAGATACCATGTCAAAAGGTAAAAAGGAATCATGAGCATTGTTGAAAATTTAATGTTGTAAATCTGCTATGCAGGTAGACCTTGATTTTAATGCTCTGATTAGAAGTTCCTTTTTTATCTCCATGAATTTCTTGCCATGCTGAAAAGGAGAGCTTGTTGGCCATTTATTTTCTGTTCTCCAGTGAAGCCTTTTTTTTTTTTTTTGCAAAGGTCCAAGTTTCTTTTTTTGCATTCACTACACTTTCTTTTGTTTCATCATAATGTATATGAAGGCATAAGTCTTCACTAGGTTTGAATGCCACTAGACAGCCTAAATAACAACTGCTGAATTATTGATTCAGAAATTGATAACTACACCATAACATGCAAAATTGGTGTAACATATTCATGTAGTTTGGATCAATAACAAGAGGAAATGAACGAAAGAGAAGGTCGTAGGCTGGAACCATAGAAGTGATCATTGATGCCTGCATACTTAAAGGGATAAAATAAACGGCTGGTATAGCTCTTTGACTTTGTTTGTTTTTTCCTGTCTCGGAAGTATTCAAAGTTCAAACCTTGTCATAGGTTCTTAGGCAAATATTGAGCTACCCATGTCTATATGAAAGAACCTTTATCTAGAATTTTGTCATTTTCTTAATAATTTTGTAACTTTTAATTGGTTACAATTAGTTTATTGTTTTCACTTTTCAGAGGCTAGCAGAACAAGATTTTTCTTTCCTTTGTCTATTTTCCATCATGCTAAATCTTGTCAACAGGTGATGGCCATTATTGCAGATTTTATGCTTGTCTGGTTGCCAGCACCAACTGTTTCTCTTAGACCACCTCTGGCAATCAGTGCTGGGCCCATTGCCAAATTTTTTCATAGCTGTCCTGATAATGCTTTTCAGGTTGGTGGATATCTGGGTTTTTGTCAAACTTGATGTGTATGAAACTTTGACATCTACTAATTGTTATTGATGGAAATTTTGCTATAGGTTGCTTTAGCTGGAACTTCATACTCGTTCCTTCAGAGATTGTGCTCAATATTGGTAAAATTATTTCCTGAGTTTTGAAAGGATAGTTCCATGCTTTCCGTTGGCATCTGTGTGTCCATTCTTGCAACCAACATGTGTCTTAAGTTCTGAACTTCTAATCAATTTTGTGGTATGTCCTTGTGCAGCGTAATGGTGCAAAACTTTTTGCTGTTGGGACAAGTGCATCTTTGGTATGTAAATTTGTCTTCACGTACATTAAGCAAGATTTCGTAATTCATAATGGTCAAAGACATGTATACCAGTAATTAATGGGTGTTTTTAAGTAGAAATGACTACATCACATTGTGCTTTAGTGGTGGAATATGGGCAGAAATGTTGTGACTTGTTAGATATTTTATGCTACATTATACAACTAAGGCCTGATTAGAATATGTCATACCTTTGAATCCCATTATATGCCTCTTTCATGAGAAAATTAGTTGAATTAAAAGTTTATGATTTTGCAAGTGATGTTTTTTCTTGTTAGTGCTTTTTGCTTTCTTTGTTCACCATCATCTTACCCTGCAAGTAAAGTGTCTACCTGGCTATATTGTTAATGGCTTGCTAGGTTCTCATTCTTAGTCGCCTAGGCTAGATGGTTTTAGGTACTCTGCCATTTGAGAATGTCTGCATCTTGTAGGATGCCTACACTCACCTAGGCATTCAATGCCTTGGGCTTTCCTCACAGCAACCTAAATTTTTGTTCTTTATATTTCTCTTAATGTTATTATTGTTCTTTTGAGGCGGGTTCTTTTTCCCTCTGTTTTTGTGCATTTTGTTGCTCTATTGTTACATGTCATTTTACATGAAAAGTATATTTGTGTGTGCATGCATGCTTATAGATTATAGGTAGGATTACAATTCACATACTTCTTTATTTTGAGTACTTTATGTTATTTTTAAGTTAAGTCTCACATATATATTTGTGGAATCTTCTTAATACTTTCAATATGAACTATGATTATATTGGGGATTTATGTTCCTTATTTTTTTAAATAGATTAGTAATTTAAGTTTTGTTCTAAGATTTTTGTTTTAGATATTAAAATTAGAGATTTAATAGTTAGCATTTAAGAAATGTCAAGGTTTTGGTTGCTGTATAACATTTACTTGTTAGTTTTTTTGGGGCTACATGACTTGTAAACTTTAGTTGTTTAACTTCAATAAATATAATCTTTTAAATTTTTATTATGTTTGTTATTTTGTTATGAAATATTTTTGTATTTATTATATGTTAATTGCTATAGGTTTATCATCGAGATCAATTAGTCTTGCATTTTATTGCTTTCCCTTTTTAGTGGTAGTCCTCTTATCCTAGGCTGCATCAATGGTTTTAAAAACATATTCTCTCTCTCTCTCTCTCTCTCCTCTCTCTTCATGTTTATTTATTAGAATTGTTTTATATTATTTTAAAAATCTTTATGTGACACTATGTAAATTGTGCATGTGTTTATACATGTGACTATATACAATAACTTCTAATGTTCTATGTTGTTAAGACCTCACCTAGGTGTGGAGTAAGCGTGAGTCCACACCCGTTGCCTAAGTCCACCACTTAGGCGACCTGATATGTGTTGGTGCCAACACGCCTAGTCCATGGGAAAGTGAAAAGTCACATTCTCTTTCAATTAAAATTTTTTAATTGAGTATATATTGTTATGTACTTTATTTCGTATTGGTTACTTATTTTTAAGTATTGTTATGTTGATTATGCTGTTATATGTATACTGTTATATGTATATACTGTTAGTCACTTAGTCTATTATATAGTGTTATGATACCTCATGCTTGTTATATATATATATATATATATATATATATATACATTAGTATGGTTATGTTATGTACTCATATCATATAGCTATATGTATTGTTAATTTGTTATGCTTGTTATAAACTCATATGTATATACTATTATCTTAAATTATATTGTAATACAATTTGTTATTCCTGTTATATGTATATACTATTATGTACAATCTGTTTACCTATTATATAGTATATCATCAACCTGTCATATGTATATATTGTTAGCCTATATATAATATGTAGCATTGTGATACCTGTTATATGTATATGTTAGTATGGTTATGTAATTATATGTATTGTTGGTGTTGTGTACTTATATGTATACTATTATGTGCTGTTAGTCTGTTTTGCTATATTATGTCTTTCTTTAAGTACAGATGGATTAAAGCCTTCTTGTGGATTTATGTTTCTTCTTTTAGAGATCAGATTTAGTTTTGTTTTTTGTTTTTTTTCTTGTATTAGATTGCATTTAATGAGTACTGTAAAACTTCTTCTATTGATTTTGCGTATTCAACGAAGTCAACAATTAATTTCGGATTGAATTGGATTGTTTACGTTGATTATGTTTGCTACGTTACTACTCTCCACATTTCAAATATTAGTAATAGTTAATCAAATAACTTCACGTGTTAGCATAACTAAAAAAAATTAAAAAAAAAAATTGGTCACCTTTTTTGCCTAGGCTAGCCTAAGCCCGCCTAGGTGCTAGGCTCTGTCTGGTGCCCAGGCAGTGCCTGAGCACCTTGACGCATAGCTAATGTTGCATTTTATCAGTTTTGTATTTATTTTTTTGTACTGCTTAAAGTGCCCACTTCAGCCTAGACACGCCTATTCTCTGGGCTCTGGTCATTTCCTAGGCTCCGCCAAATGCTTTTAACAACATATTTACCTACTTTTTCATAGCTAAGTTAAAGAAAAAAAATTCTCAATATTTATTTATTTACTGGAGGTTTTGTTTTTTATTTTGCAATCCTCATTTAGGCTCAACGTTGTCATGGTTGGGGTTAACTGCCTTCAGCTTATCTTGATGCCAAATCCCTTCTACCAGACTACCACAGTCACTACCGAAGAGCACATGCTTATTGAGGTGTTCTCTTCGATTAGTTGAACACTGTATCAGGGAACACAATCAAGCTATTTCTACAAGAATGCATTGAAACTGGAAATATCATTGAAATGCTCATTCCTCATCTCTTGGCTGAGCACTTTATAAGTTTCTTGGCATTTCCTAATCCAATGAAATGTAATATGATGGATGTATTTACTTTTATGGTACTTCTATATACTTAAAGAGCTTAAAAATGATCCCATCTATCTCATAAAAAGATTGAACTCCTATTCATTATCAGTTTATTTTTGGAAACAGTTTTTCTTTAAATTTTTGCCTTCTTGTGACTTGCAAGCAAGTCAGGAAAGAGTGGTATCTGCTTTCCACTGACCAACCCTATGATAGGTATTGAGGTGTAACTGTAACATGTAACTTGACAAAAGTACATGTTTTTCATGTTTATGCTTCATTAAGTAGACTCTAATCACAGTGTGTGCATTAATCGCTAGATTAATCATTATGAAGGACCATGGTGTTTTTAATTTTTCCTGAGCTATTTTTCAACTTGGTAACTTGATTATTGGTTATGAGTTACTTCTCTTTTACAGTTTTTTTGAGATTCGTATTAATACAAATTGCTAACTCGTTTACACTTGAAGAACTCATATCATAGCTCTTAATTTCATGTTCCAGGTTGGGACTGCTGCAACAAATGCTTTGATTAATGCTAGAAAGTCAATCGACAAATCTCTTGTGGGTGAAGTAGAGGATGTTCCTATAATATCAACCAGTGTTGCCTATGGTATTTACATGGCGGTTTCTGCCAATCTGAGGTAATAAGGTTTGACCATCCATGGTAATAATATCAACCAAAAAGTGCAGAAACTTTTGATGCATTTTGTTAACTTTTTTCACTGATCTGTACTTGTATATCCTCTAATAGTATACTAGGTTAGGTGGAGAATGATTCACAACTTTCTTTGTGCAGCAGATCCTTTTTCTTGAAACAATTCATCATCATTTTGTACTAACAGTAAGCACAGAATTTTAGGTCTAAATTTTTTCTTTGACATACTCCTCTGCCTTTTGTGGAATATATCCAGCTACAACTTTTTGACAAGGGTGGCTCTTCAGCAAACCTATGATATGCTGTCAATTTGGTGAACACATGATGCCCTTGAAAAATGACAGATGAATGGGAGTCCTTGTAGGCATGAGAATCTTTGAAATTTTCAGGATAATTTATTTTATTTGAAATCATGAACATTCTCAGGACCTGCTGATACATTAAGAAAATTGTTGAAACTGTGTAAAGTCCTCTTGTAAGCAGTTATAAAACTCTTAGCTTTGTTAATCCTTAGCGTACCTACATGTGATTGTTGATTAGTCTTTAGCATACCTACATGTGATTGTTGAGCTGGAAACTGAAACTTAAAAAATCATTATGAAAACTAACTCACTTAAGCTTCCTAGAATATGTCACGGCCTGAGTTTTTAAGTAAGCTAATCTCAATCACCTATTGAATTGCCTAATGTATTAGAACCTCGAGAAAATGGCTTGCTCGTATAGTTAACATTTCTGCGATTTGTCCAAACTGTGAGAGTAAATTTAAATATAGGCTTTGTTGTTATTCTGGAGGTGACATAAAAATGTCTTTGATTTCAAACCAAAGTACAAAAGCCACGAAATGAACAATTTATATGAGTTACATTCCTTATACTGTCAATAATGATGTAATTATATGATATTCATAGTAAGCTTACAGACTCATAAACTTGTAAAATGGAAGTATGTGAGCAGAAGAGATTGAAACAAGAATGTCAGGGGATTCATGGGAAGAACCAGCAGGTAAGAGATGGTGTCATCAGTCATGAAACTGCTGTTCAAGTGAGTGAACTGTAGGGAAGAAAAAAGAAAAAGGAATAAGATAATAAGAAGAAGGGGCACAAAATAAGCACAGACGGTTATGTACACTGTCCAAATCAATGCATTTAAGATCATAAAGGCATAACATTATTTATCTTGCTGTTTTCTCATTATTCTTCAAAAACTGTCTTTGATACACTTTATTTATCTTCAATGGACTTTCTATTTGGATTTTTCTATGCCAGTCCTTGCCAGTTATACATGATCTAAGAAACCATTAGGTGCGTGGATCGTTCTAATTGTTAAAGCTAACAGAAAATAGACTTTTATTTCTTATTTTTGGCAGCAAACTTAGTCATGCCTATGTAAAGTAGAAACTTTTTTCTTATAGCAATTACCAATTGGTTAGTTGATAAAGGAAATAATTTGCTTGCACTAGCTATTCAAATTATCGTGTTGTTTGCCTTTATTAGTATCATATTATCTGCTTATCACCTTCTGCTCATATTTCAACAGATACCAGATACTAGCTGGTGTAATCGAGCAGCGGATTTTGGAACCCTTACTTCATGAACACAAGATCATCCTCAGTGCATTATGCTTTGCTGTCCGAACTGGGAACACATTCCTGGGATCTTTGTTGTAAGATATAGCACCGCCTCTAGAAGTATTGTGGAAAGTTTAAGTGTCAAATTGACATCAAATTTCTTGTGACATGACAGGTGGGTAGATTATGCTCGTTGGATTGGTATTCAGAAAGTTAAAGAATAATGACAAGCTCCAGGTTGAAGGTGAATGATATTGGAAATTTTTTTTTGGTATCGGCAGACCTCAAATTTTGAGGCTTGCTGTGGCTCAAGCTGGTAGATTATCCCCAAATTTATACGCCATAGGGAGAAGATGCAGAAATTTCTGGCGATTTGTTCTCATCGCCAATTTTGCTTCCTTAAAAGCTATTTCATTAAAGTCTTTTCCGATATAGTTCCGTTTACATGTAAACCTAATATTATAGTTGTTGTTAAACATTTTTCATTAAGATGAGCTAACTGCTTTTGCACTTGATTTGTCCTTTCTCTAGCATGTATGTGAATGTTGGGACGTATTACTATCTTTTCATTCTAATATCATGGAAAATTGGTATTGGAGACAGAATGCGTTCCCCACAAATTTGCATCCTGTGATCCTTTTCGGTGATGTTCTCGGTATGTGTGACAAGTCCATGAGTTTCATTACATGACCTAACAACCAACCAGTTGTGTGAATTCACATATATCGATTGACATCAAGTTCAGGAACAAATAGTAGTGATTATTCATATGGAGGCCTACCCACAAGCACTTTGTAAAAGGAGCTCTCAAGTTTCCTTACCACAAAGACAGGAGTATGATTGACGATTCTCCAAGACTATAGCAAAGTGGTCAGCATTGCTTAACAGGGAATAATCTAAATGCAAACAGTCTATGCAAGCCTACTTTTCCAAAAAGAAAGCCTATTGTCTATTCTGAAATCAACTTCGGATAGTCTCCAGTGTTTAGAGGCTTGAAATTAAATGAAACTCCAAGGTGAATGAAACCTTATAGTGCATCGACAGAGATTCTCTGCAACAACCCTGTGGGGGAAAGGCCCCCTAACCTTTTTATTCCAAAAGCAACAAATATATACAGCAAAAATTGACTATCACTCTAACTTAGGAGCTAGAGCGAGCCAAGGAAGGAAACAGACCAAGTTGAAACCAAAAGTTGACAAAACCATAATTACATAGCTTGGGTTACAAGAGACAAAATATCGTGAGCAGGTTGTTGTTGCAGAATTTGCACTTTGTGGAGGAAGTTGCCATAGATGCTTTGCCATCTCTGAAGTGGTCGACGCCCTTCGATCGTGGCTTGAACTCTTCTAAGCCAAGGCTTGTTGTTAGAAATCAGCAAAATCTTCTGAAACATGTCCAAATCACCAACCATCAAGCGCTGCCAGAGAGTGGTGTCTTCAGGTAGGTCATTGATGTCCTCCCACCATTGAACACCTTGATCACGATGCAGTCCTTCCGAATCTTAAACAAAAAGGCAACCAACTTTCTACCATTAAGAGTTATAGAGGCAACTTGTAGACAAGCTTGACCTGTCAATAAAGGGGGGGGATTTGTCAGGAATAATCCCTGTAGCCAGCCAAACCTGAAGGTCTTTCTTGTCATCGACGGAGTCCCTTAAGATAGCATAGAAGCCATCAACACAAACCCGCCAGATGGCATGAGAGTCTTGTTGAGGAGACATGGTTTATTCATTATGGATTGTGGAATTGCGTCTACACCATATTCTCCAGAGAATAGTGTGAAAACATATTTTCCAGCATTTCATAATCCACCCTCTTTTGAAACTACAGGAAAACCAATGTTTTAATTCCATGACAATGGTGCGATGGGGGAGAATACTTCTTTTGAATTTAGAAGCAACGAACTCCCAAATTTTAGAAGAATGCGGACAAGAAAGAAGAACGTGGTGAGCAGTCTCTTCATCTTTGAGGCAAAGAACACATCTATTGGCTAAAGAAGTGCCACTTTTCTTATATCTATCGAAGGTAGGGAGACGATCACTACAAGCCAGCCAAACATACCACTGTGCTCTCGGATGAGCTTGGGGGAACCAAATCAGCCTCCTCCAAGGCTCTTCCTCATATTTCTTTCTCACTACCTCCCACACATCGAAAATCTTGATGTTAGAAGCGGAAGAATTTTGCCAAAGAATGAGGTCTTGGTGAAGTTCTAAATTAGGTCTCTCCATACCCAAGCGGAAGAGAAAGTCCTTGAAGTTGTCAAGAATAGGCAGGTCAGAGTCAAGGACCTGCTTAATGGAAAATTTCAATGAGAATTCAAAGGCAGATCTTTCCAAAGGAGTCAAGTGAGAGATGAGGGGAGAACCACCCCAGTTGTCAGTCCAGAATCGAATGGAGCCATTATCAATAGACCACCTGACATGTTCTTGAATTTGATTCCAGCTCTTTCTAACACCTTTGAAAAACCAAGACTCCTTCTTGGGACGCTTTAAGGTCCAGAGGCTATGGAAAGACAGATATTTCTTCTTGATAAAGTTCGCCCAAGGAGCATCATCCTGGCATAAGCGTAACGTGATGCGACCAATACAAGCTTTGTTCCACTCATCAAGACGCTTTAACCCAACACCCCCCTCTAAGACCGGGCGACAAATAGTCTTCCAAGCAACCAGGTGCACTCCTTTCCTAGTTTCAAGGCTGCCCCAAAGGAAGTTAGCCATAGTAGCTTCAAGTTTATGTTGAATAGTCTTAGGGAGCATGAAGACAGAGCACCAGTAGCCCACGAGACTAAAAAGGACATACCTAATCAAACAAAGACGCCCTGCATAAGAGAGGAGCTTAGAAGACCAAAGCGAGAGCTTTTTTTCAACCTTCAAGACAAGAGGAGCACATAAGTTGTCTTGCATATTACCCGCAAAGAGGGGAGTGCCCAAGTAAGGAAGAGGCAGAGAACCTTGTTGCCAGTCAGAGTTGATGAAAGAGAGGGGAGCACTTTGTTCCCCCAAGGAGATAACATGAGATTTATGTGGGTTAACACATAATCCAGAAGAAAGCTTCAGGGCGTCAAGAGCGTGCATAACCTCGTTGTAAGAGTGACGGTCCCCTTTAGAAAAAATGATAAGATCATCAGACTATGCCACAAACAGCTCTTTGCCGATACACTACAGAACTAACACTTAGGATTCGACTTCGGTAAACTCGACTTGTTTATGGAATCTAGAGCTTATCTGAAAACTCGAGCTTATGAATGAGCCGAATCAGGTCTAAGTAAATTATACCTGATTAATTAAACTTAAGATTAAATAATCTATAGCAGAGTTGACCCCTTGACTCATTGTTCAACCAAACCAAGTCAAATTCACCAGTTTTCAACATTCAAGCACTGAGACTGAACACAGACAGGGTGTATCTCTTTCTATCTAGACTTGGTTTCTCATTTTGGCTGCCCCAATGGCTGCAGTATGACGATATCTGGATGGGTCTTCATGATCTCTGCGGGGTTCAACGCTGCTGCAAGGTAATTTTGATTCTCTTGCCGTTTCGCATTTCAATCTGTCAATTTCTTCATTCTCCATCTTCTCTTTCAGTTCTGATAAAACAGAAGCTTTCCTGCAACAAGCTAAAGTAAGTTTCTTGATCAATCCGACAGTTTCTTACAAAAAGCGGCAATATGAATGAAAAACCTGGTGATTTTGAAAAGCTATAACTCACTTCCAGATCAAATCAGTGCAAGAAAACAAGCTTCAAAACAGCCACAAGATTGTAATGTCGATGTTGTTTAATTTTCTTGGCTAATTGGTTGCCTGTAATTCAACTTATCAGTGTTAGAGTGGGAAACGAGTTGGGCGCTGGCAACCCCAAGGCTGCATCGTTCTCCGTCGTCATAGTAGTGCTCGTCTCCCTCGTCGTCTCCGCCATTTGCGCTGCCATCGTCCTGGCCCTCCGCCAGAAGCGAGGGACAAGCCCCTACCCGAGGGATGTAGGGAGGGATGAGGGACCCATTCCAGCGTCTGAACTCTAAATTTCTAGAGAGCTCTTCCATAACAACAAGGAAAAGATACGGAGACATGGAGTCTCCCTGCCTCAGACCTCTGTGCATAGGGTGAAAGTCACCTGGGATCCCATCAATGAGAACAGCAAAAGAAGGAGAAGAAACACACATCATAACTCTATCAACCCAAGCCAAGCTGAAACCCAAGTCGAGAAGAGCATTCTTGAGAAACACCCAACTAACTCTGTCATAAGCTTTGGAGAAGTCAATTTTAAAACAAATATTACTCTGACGAAGACCCTCAAGCGAGTGGATACATTCGTGAGCGAAGATGATATTCTCAGTGATTGATCGCCCAGGGAGAAAAGCACCTTGGTCCTTGCTGATGACTTTCTGCAAACATCTTTTCATACGGTATGAGAGGAATTTAGAAATAATCTTATACAGCACGTTGCACAAGGCAATAGGACGGAGGTCATCAACTCTACAAAGACCCTCCTTCTTGGGAATGAGGGCAATATAGTTACGGTTAACTTTCTTAACCAATCTCCCAGTGGAAAGAAAGCTATTGATAACCTGCAATAAATCATGGCCAACAACGCTCCAATGCTGCTGATAAAAGGAAGCGGGGAAGCCATCCGGGCCCGGTGCACTGTTCTCATCCATGGAGAAAACTACACGCTTCACCTCATCGAGAGTAGCCGGGAGAAGCAAGGTGGCATTATCCTCATCCAGCAGACGAGGCCCATCATCCTTCTTAGTCAGACAACAGCCAGAGCCCTCTTGAGAACCAAGAAGGTCACAGAAGTAATCCGCGCAGATAGATCTAATGTGATTCACATCGTTGATTCTAGTCCCCTCATGCTCCAAGGCACAAAGAGAATTTTTCGTTCTACGTCCTTTGACTATTGCTTGGTAGAAAGCCGTATTACGGTCTCCCTCAGCCATCCACTTGACACGAGCTCTTTGCCTCCATAAGCTGTCTTCATCTTCAAGGGAAGCCTGCAGTTCCTTCCTGATCAGAATCTCGTGATTTGTCATTGCTAGTAGAAGCAAATTCAAGGGATTGGACTTTGTCAAGTTTAACCCTCAGAGCTTTGATACGGAGAGAAATGTCTCTCACACAGTTCCTAGCCCAACTAGAGAGATTAGAGCGAGTGAATTCTAGTTTCTTAATTAACCTCACAAGGGGACAACCAAAAACTCGCGAACTCCAAGCCTCTTGTACCAGATACTTGCACTGTGGTCTACTGGCCCAAAAATGAAAATATCTGAATTGACCAAAACGTTTAGGAGGGATATGAATGAACCGACTGGACACTTTGAGAGCAGAGTGGTCAGAAGTCGTTCTAGGAAGAATTTGCATATCAGTATAACTGCCCCATTGAGTCTTCCAGACATTATTAATAAACGCCCAATCAAGCCTGCACAAAATTGCACTCGCACCGTGCCTGTTGTTGCTCCAAGTGAGCATGCGATTAGGGTCAGACAAAGGAAAAAGGTGGCAATTCGAAACAAACCTATTAAAGGAAGAACATGAATTAAGATTAGGTTGACGACCGATTTTATCTAATCTGTCAAGCATAGCATTGAAATCTCCTACTAATAACATCGGGCAATGGAAATCAGATAAAATGTTTTGCAAGATTATGAGCGCCCAAGCTCTTTCAGTATAATTCGGGGGAAAATAAATGCTTCCGACAATAAAGTTGACATGAGACTGTTTATCAGTAACATCCAGAAGAATCCAATACCTATGCAAATTAAGGGCCACCACAGAGTATCTTTGAGGTTTCCACCCACAAAGGATACGAACCACGCCATCGCACATATCAGCATTAGTCATAGTAGCATAAGAGCCGAGGAAACTAGAGTTAATGTGGAGACGGTCAGCATTAATAAGAGTGTCAAAAATGAAAAAACTATCAATGTTCTCATGCTGCACAGTGAGAAGCAAGTCATGCCTAGCAGAATATCTAGCTAAGCCGCGAATATTTCATGCTAAACACTTCATTGAAGAGGGGGAGAGACAGTTACCTGGTCAGAGACACTGCCTTCACCAACAGCAGTAGGAAAGTCACTGGTCTGGGATGGTGGGGAGGTGTCAGCAAGGGCGTCAACCCTATCAAGGCTTATGCGCTTACGCTTACCTGCTGGCCCCGCTGGATCCGGATTGGCAAAACTGCGATTTGAGGTGTCCTGTGCAAATTTTCTATGGCCAGACAATCTACTGCCCCTTCCACGGCTGTGAGTGATTCCCCCTGTTGAGAACAAAACTTTAAAGTTACTCGCTTGAGGATCATCGGTATGAAGCTCTGGTTGGACATCACACGGAGCTTTAGTTAGGGGAAGAGATTTGTGTTGGGAGAGGGTTTTGAATGAAAATCCGGGGGGTATTTCAGTAGGCAGACTTTCGCTCCGATAGAAGGGATTGGCCATGTTAGTCTGGTTCTCTGTCACGTCCCTGATGATAGCTTTGTTTTTAGCTCTCCTAGTGGAATTCACACGTCCCTGATGATAGCTTTGTTTTTAGCTCTCCTAGTGGAATTCACACGAACTTCATTAGTTTTATCTTCAAGAGGCTTGGCGTCGTTGGTGGTTGAGGGGCTCCTCGTTGGTTCTACTTCCTGAGATTCATCTAAGTCCATTAGAGCAGAGAATTGATTCTTGGATGTAGGTACATTTTTTTGCCCTGGTGCTATAGGCCCTTTGCTTGAGCTGGCTACCTTGAACGATTCTTTGCCTTTCACCGCTTTATGCTGGAGGTTCCCCTGCCCATGGAAGTCACACCTGGGGCACTTGTCGGGTGGATGAGAGTTGACGCCGCAAAACCTGCAAAACCGTAATCTCCCCTCATAGACTAAGGGTTGGGCGAGGGTGTGGCTATCCTTGAGCACAAACTGAAATTCAGGGGGCAGTGGGGCATTTAGAGGAAGTTCAACTCTAATGCGGGCAAAACCTCCTCTATTAATATCCCTAGTTTGAGTATCTATTTCCAAAAGTTCACCCTGAAGACCCTTGGCGATACTGTTAAAGATCTGCGCAGTCCACATGTTGGGAGGTAAATTAGGGAGGCGAATCCATAGTGGGGCAGAAGTTGCAGGCGGCATGTTGAGAGACTGCCCTGGCTGCCAACGGCAAGTAACTAGAGTCCTGCCCCCCACCCTCCAAGCTTGCTTCTGAGTGATGCAGTGTAGTTGTTGTTCATCCTCAACCCGAATGAGGAAAGTGCCACCAGCGAGGATGGTGAACTTTGGGTGGGCTTTCCCTGCCCATTGTCTGGTGAGTTCCTGAAATACAAAGGAGAAGTTGGTGCGCCCATTTGGGGAAGAGCCTTGTAACCGAGCCAGTGCTGCCCATTGGAATGGGCGGTTCATCTCATCATAGGCTTCTTTTGGAATGAAGATTTTGAATTTGCCATCCTGAATCTCCACCTCGAGGGGGTGCTCTGGTTGGCTGCCAACCAAGGGCCCTCCAGAGAGCAATGAAGCCCAGGAACGAATACCATGGCCTTGATCAGTAGGATCACCAGGGGAAGATGAAGGGGGGGAGTCACGAACTTGGATTTCCCCTTTTCCACAAGGAGAAGAAACCGGTCCTTGCAAAGGCGGGAACTCCTCGTCAGATGCCATAGGGGTTTTCATGGCCCACAGTCTCCATGGTGCCTCTCCCACCCAGCACGAGGGAAGGGGAACGCTCAGCCTGCCTGATCCCTGCGTTCGGCCCAACCCTAGCAGAGTCTCCTCGGTAGGCTCTCGAAACGGGAAAGGTCAAGAGTCAATCCAAAGCAGAGCGCCTTCTCCTATGCTTCTTCGCTTCTCCGCGAGTGACGGCTATCACCGATGGCCGTACGAACGGCGGAGGAGGGAGCCAGGCCGCCCCGCAGCCCCCTGGTGAAGCTGTTAAGAAGTGTAACCGGCTGTCGTGTGTTGCAGAGGGGAACTCCGGCGATGCAAGGGGAAAACCGCCTGAGACTACTGGTGGAGCCCACCGGCGACTTCTCTCTGGTTCCGAAGCGAGGCGTCGGGGCTGCGTGATGGAGAGGAAGACTCAATGTCTTTTGTTAACATTTTCATGCCTAAACCACATTGCATTTCCTCGAGCACCTCTGATCCTTGACGACGTATTGAAAAAGAAATGAACATGGATTTCCTTGAGCATCTTCGAAATTGAAAGCTTAACTAGAACCATGATGCCAACAGTCAGCAAAAAAATTAGATGGCACAATTTTGAGGGTAGATCAAGATGGCTACATAAATTAGAGTCAAGCATTCGAGGAAAAGATTCGCAAATAGCTAGATCTACGTATCGTGTGAGTGCAGGCGAAGTTCATTCAATTTGGAATTTGTTGGTTCTGGTTTTTTAACGTTATTTCAAACGCTAGTTTTCTGCTGAACTAGATTTCGGGTTAGGATGGGGACAATGCTTTTATCAAATATATATTACTTATATCTGAAGATTTACAAGAAATTTTACTGAAATTGTTTAGTTTCTCCTGCCTTTTACTGATAACAAAATTGGGAGAAGTTACACAGAAATGGGGATCATCAACAAACAGATCCTACATCAATCGTGGGGTTCCAGGAAAGGATTCCAGACTCCCCTTGGCGATTCCCAATATTGACAAAACTCAGTATCCAGAAAGCGATAAAGAAGACAGGCTGGCCAGCTTTTAACAATATAAATATTAGGCTCTGAGCATTGTCTTCTGCTCCTAATCTGCTACTTTAATCATGATCATTCATGATTACGTTAATCTTGTGTGAATGAGTTGCCGAATAACATACAAACAGAATGAAACTGCTTCCATGCTTGAATAGTGATAGCCTGTCTTCTCCCACCTGGGCCACCTCACCATTGCTCCCACGTAACCTTGAGTAGCAGACTTCAACAGCACTGCCACTCTAGTTCGACCATCTTTAAATGACACAACCACATGTATGTTGAGCTGTGCTCCATCTTTCGATCATCAATCCCTCCACAACTTGTTGTTTTTCAACCAGATGTTAATAATATGTGTCTGACTCATGCCATTGTCTATTCATGAAACACTCTTTGCAGTGTTCGCAGGCCTTCTCCCCGGTAGCCCCCATCTGAGTTTTGCTTCCATGTTTCCTGCCGCATCTCATTCCCCAAAGGAACCAAATGACAACATGAAAACGAGTTTTCCAGCATTCTAATAGAGTTTTGTATGCGTCGTGAATGGTTTGTGAGATTTTCGTTTTGATCCCAAACTTCCTCAGGATGTATTTCCATGTATCCTCTACAACACTGCACTGGAAAAGCAGGTGTTCTTCGCTTTCAATTCCTCTTTTGCAGTTGTAACATTGAGACGCTAGGTGCATTCCTTTTTTGTCAGGATCTATCATCTGTTGGGAGTCTTGGTTAAAATGAACACCAACATATTCTATGGGGAGGTTGATCTGCTGCCACCCAAACTGCACCTGAACCGACTCCAATGCCACCTTCGTCCATGTTAAAATCGAAGAAAGCGCTCTTGGTCATGTTCACTTTGAGGCATTCCTCCATCTATCGCATGCAGACATTTCAGGAACACGACAAGCTTATTTTGTTATCTTTTACATTATTTGCTTCTTGAATCTACATACATAAAACCTATTCCTGAAGGCCAAACTCGAATTATACAACGATAGTTTAGGAATTTCGTTGTTTGTTTAATTTTTTAGTTTTCGAGCATGTGTAGCATAGTGTTAGGCGTTTTTCCGATGAGTCTTTAAGTTTCCGGTAGTGATTACTTGAGTTTCTTGCTCATTTGGTTTTACTTTTATTTTGTTAAAGTGTGGTCTTAGAAATGAGGCATTCAGAGTTTGAGGCCGGTTTATTGGTGTCTTAGCTGAAGCTCTGTTTGGCATGTTTTTAGCTAGGATTGAATTTATTGTTTGCGGCATTTCTGCTTTCAATATTATATTGACTTGTTTTAGTTATCCAAATTTTAGATCCATGGTTTTTAACATGTGAAATTCACGCTACTGAGATACTTAGTTTAAACATATCTTTTAACAGTCTCTTATCTAAGATCTCATGCTATCAAACACAACCTTAACGTCAAATAAGCGGATCTGAATCTAGCCTCACCGATCAAAACCAAACCCATAAGTCCAATAGTGAAAACGCTAGGTTTCCTGATCGATGTGACTAATGCTTAGGCATTAGACTGAAGGGGTGCTGCCACATGTCTTGTTTCAAATAAATGAATAATAATAATAATATGACAATAATGAGAGAGAGAGTGTGCACAGGTTTAGGCTTTATGGAAAATGCCAGCACCCATGTGAGTGGGATTCGACCCGTACACCTCACACCTCTCACGCTCTAATGACAAATTTTACGGCGCAGGCCCAAATTTTAACTTTATTTTTCATTCTATGATTCTTTTTTTCCCAACTTTCAGTTTAACCCTTTTACTTTTTTATCAGCGTAGGAAAAAAGGTAGAATGAGAACTGTTGATTGTTGCGCCACATAGCTTAGTAGTTAGTATGTGGCAATCTTGAGGAAGAAAACTTCTATTTACAAAACGAAAAAAAAAAAGAAATAACTCTTTGCAGGCACAACAAGGGTTTTCCCACCTTTAGCCAAATTGCTTACTGCTACAAAAAAAAAAAAACAAAACTTTTGAACGTGGGGGCTCTGTTCTACCAAACTCATTTTTTAAAAGTATTTGGTTTAGGGGCGGAAATAAGTGGGGGCTCAGTTCTACCAAACTCATTCTTTAAAAGTTTAATGTAATGGTTGGACTTGGATGAACCTTGATCACTACCAATGACTACTTGAAAATTGTTAACTATATGTTTAGTGTTTTGTGAAAAAGATTTTTTAGCTTTGCCCCTACGTATCAAAAAGAGGAGAGCAATATATTAGGTTGATGGCACATTATACTCATAGTAACTAACAGTGTAGTCTTGGACCTTGAAGGATTGTTTTGCATCAACAATGTTTTGTAAGTGTTTTATATGTCGTAATTAGAACCATTATTCCACGAGTCTATCTTTTATCTTTGTGATAGTTTCCTGTCTTTCTTACAAACAACTCCTTAAGGGCAAGCACGATGAGAGACTTGGGTTCTAATTGAGGCAGTGGGCAAAATATTTTTCTCACTTGCAAAGAATGCATAATTTTTTTTTGTTGACCCAAAGGTCCAAAGCTACGATGAGCTCCAATGTGAGGTAATATATTTCAATGAGGATAAAGCAGCTTCCACTCCAGTGAGCCTATGGAAATTAAACTGAGGATGCCACTTTTAATTTCAAAAAGTAAAACAAAAATTTTAAAAA
Source organism: Nymphaea thermarum (assembly GCA_011799765.1). Classification (NCBI taxonomy): domain Eukaryota; kingdom Viridiplantae; phylum Streptophyta; class Magnoliopsida; order Nymphaeales; family Nymphaeaceae; genus Nymphaea; species Nymphaea thermarum. Next base: position 110,974 of record JAANDH010001182.1, read on the forward strand.
AGTTGAAACTAATAGGTTCATGAAAAGCAAATTAGCAGACGGATTATCCCCATTATGGTGCTGAATCGAGGTGAGTTTGAGTTTTAAGAACTTGAGCCGAGTTGAGCTCGAGCTAATGCAATCAAACTCGACTTGAGCTCCAGCTAAGTTCAAGTTTCTTTCAAGACACTCGAGCTGAGTTTGAGCTGGCTCAACTCGGCTCAAACTCGCTAATGAACAGGACCCCATATATAATAAAAGAAACACTTTTTTCACTGGAAAATGCAAATAAGTGGTTGTTCTATAACTTTTTTTACTGAATACATCTAAGTAATGGATCATCTCCGTTTAACTTGCAATAGCAAAGGGGGACCTAAGTTGCATATGAGGACCAATGGAACTAGAGGTAATAAAGCGTCTACAAAAAAAAGTTTGGGTCTTCCATGAGCGTTCCGCAAAATGAGGACAGGTGAGTTGTGTCACCGTCACTTCTGTTTGCAGTGGCAGTGCAAGTGGAGACAAGAGCCGCAGCTTCACGGAAGCTCGTACCCATGTCATTCACGTGACCAGTCGGCGACAGAACAAGGGGACCCCCTGCTCCACCGCACCGTCTGGTTTGGGCTCGAGTTCAGTCTGACTTGGTCACTCCAGCCAAGTGCTCAGGCACCATACTATCTTAGCCAATAATTTGGATTATATATATATATATATATATATATATATATATATATATATATAAACACAGATAGAATTTTCTGTTCAAATTTATATAAACACAAGTTTTCTCTCTCTCTCATGGCTGCTGTATTTACAAGGTTTGAAGACAAAGTTAGGAGATTAGAGTTGCCCAAATTGGATAAGTAGGTGAAAAGTTGTTATTCAACAAAGTCAAGAAAAAAGAAGCATTCTCAAGTGTCCCCAATTTCTCTTGTGATGTAAGAGTTGCATTCAATTTTCTGTCAAAATATTACTTCCCTCTTTCTCACCATAAAGTTGGACGTGGAACCCAGTGAGTGCCTGTGGCAGATCTTTCTTTTCCCTCCCTTCATCGCTCCTTTTGCCTAATAATGGAAGAAGCGACAGCAGCAGGGAGTCAGCTGGAATGCATTAAGAGAAACAGTTCCCCAATTGTAAGCTTCTGTGTTCTGAGAATCTAAAAACTTTTGACACCCTTTGGCGTATAAGAGGTCGTGGAACAGTGTTTAATTTGTCAGATTTAATGAAGAACTCTGGGTTCTGCCGTCAATCAAATTCTAGTTCGATCTGCAATTTCCTAACTGCGTATCTCATATCTGATTAATGGCGATGAAAAACTTAAAAGAAAGAGGGATCGTTCTACGGCATCCAATGCGTCCTCGCCTTAACTACTGTCATAAATATTATAAAATTGAAAGCAAAGTTAGCTCCATTGATCTAGCACATGACCACTTATTTTTTGGGTCTTCTTTTTTTGGGGAGTGTTGGGCGCATGACAGAATAAGCTGTCCTTTCTGCTCTTGTTTTACCATTCATTGAACGCCGTTGGACGGGAGGCACGAGGGCCTTCGATTCCGGCAGGCAACAAGCCAACAACCTTCTGATTCATCGCGCTGCTACTACCCATCTTCAGTTCAACCTCAGGCGTGGGACGGTCGAGGCACAGAGTCAGAGTCGGAATTTATTGATTCTGCTTTGATTCAGGAAAGAAATGATGGAGGTTGGTACCCCCCTTGAACTCCTTCCTTCGCGGAAAGAAAGCGGTGTTGTCTGGAGGTGGGGAGGCTACAAATCCCGAGTATCATCGTCTTCCTATTCCCACACTCATGGACTTGTACAGAGAAAGAGAGTATTCTCTGCGGATCCTTCACTTCACAGTTCGCACAGTGATGTTACTGTTGGAGGAAAGGTTCACGCTTCCTCCAGTTGAGTCCAGACAAAGGAAATTCACAGCCCATGAACCAATTTGATGTGACAACAAAAAGAACATGAAACCATTTAATACATTAGTTCGTGCCCCAACGTAATAGTTTATCTGATCAAACACTTATAGTTGATACAACATTGGGAAAAGAAAAAGAGATTTCAAAATATTTAGTACAGATTTATCGACTAATAGCACAAGCTACACACGCAACAGCGCCAACACCGATTTACTAGATGGGAAAGGGGAGAATGGGAGTCATGGTAGATCCTAATCTCCTTGTTTTAGGAGAGAAAGAGAAGGCAATCTCATCTCTAGAAAGATCAAAAAGACCAAATAAATAAAAGAATGTTTAATGCAAAAAGTGGAGATGGGAGGGAGGGATTAGCTATGATTTTCGTACGGGTAAATGGGTGGTGGGGGAGATGCATATTGGAATCCGGACACCGGCGGCAGGGGCACGTTATGGTACTCCGGCGAGGGGGGTGGTGGTGGTGGTGGAGGGGAGTGAAGTAGAGGTCGTGGCGGTGACTCGTGTGAGATTGGAGGTGGGTAATGTGCCATTGATGGAGGAGGAGAATAGTAGGGTGGGCCCTCTGAGGACCTTCCCGGCGGCGGTGGTGGATGATGGTAGTGTCTCGTGGGTGGCTGAAGATACGTAGATGGAGGCGGATGTTGATGGTGCTCCGCCGGTGGCGGTCTCTCCACTGCTGGTGGTGGTGAAAGATATGTAGATGGAGGAGAGTGGTGGTGGTGCTCTCCTGGCGGCGGCAACGGAATATACGGGGATGGCGGAGAATGTTGGTGGTGCTCCGCTGGCGGAGGCAGATATGTAGATGGAGGCGACTGGTGATGGTGCTCCCTTGGTGGCGGAGTGTACGTAGATGGTGGAGAATGTTGGTGGTGCTCCGCTGGCGGAGGAAGATATGAAGATGGAGGCGAGTGGTGGTGCTCCTCTGATGGTGGCGGATGTGCAGACGGAGGCGGGTGGTGCTGCTGGTGCAGTGGTGGGGGTATTTTCACTGTTGGTGACGGCGGAATATGTGCAGACGGGGGTGGATATAAATGGTGCTCTGCTGCTGGTGGCGACGGAAGATGGGTCGATGGAGCTGGATGGTGGTGGTGCTCTGCTGGTGGCGAACCCACCACAGCAGGTGGTGGGGGTGGAAGAAGGTGTGCATACGGAGGAGAATAGTGATGGTGCTCGACTGGCGGCGATTGTGGTGATTGGTGGTGGTGATGTGACTCAGAAGGTGGTGGGCGGTAAGGATGTCCTGTCCTGCCCTTTGTTGGGGATGGTGGTGGTGATACAGTTGGCGGAGCCCATGACTGCGGAGGCGGATGAGTTTTTGCACCGGGAGAAGACGCCGAAGTTGGCGGTGGTGGTGGCGACGGGGTAGGCGGCGGTGGGCTGGGAAACTTTGAAGGGTTAGGCTTCGGACTCGGAGGGGAAGGTTCTGCCCTTCTTGGTGGCAGCGACGGCGCACCAGGGTTTACATGACCACCACCACTGCTGCAGCCAAACTTGCTGCAATCGACCCTCCTTCCAACCACCCTTGCGCACTTCCCAGGCGGCCGCTGCGCCGGCCTCCAAGGGATACAGTTCTCTGCATCATTCACTTGCAGTGACTGCCTCGCCAGGCACTCTGGTGGCTCGCCAGTGAAGTAATTGCCGATGAAGGTGAAGTTCTGGAGCGCCGGTAGTCTGCAGATATTTTCCGGGATCGATCCGGTGAGCTCATTGTAAGCGACGTTGAGCTGCTCTAGCTTCTGCATTTCCCCAATCGTTTCCGGCAACGTGCCCTGAATCGTGTTGTAGCCCACATCAAACACAGTAAGCTGTTTCAGTTCCCCCATTTCCGGCGGTAAGCATCCCGTCAGATTGTTATTCAACATTATGATCTCGCCAAGAGTGTCGCCCATCTCCCCAATGCTACTCGGAATGCAGCCGTGCAAGTCGTTGTTGGCAAAAACCACGACGGACGCCGGCGAATTTCCAAAATTGTGCGGAATGCCGAACTTGAACCGATTATTGTTCAAAAAGATAGCATCAAGATCCTTGTCAAAGAGAGCAGGCGGGATCGGCCCCTCGAAGTCATTGAATCGGATGTCCAAGAATTTGAGCTTCGGGAGATCTAAGACCACGTTCGGGAATGGACCAACGAAGCGGTTGTTGCTCAAGTCCAGCTCAAACAGACGGCGCAGGTGCCGGAAAGAGTTCGGAACTATTCCGCAGAAGCGATTCGAGTTGAGATGAAAAAGCGCGAGATCGGTGAGGAGGCTGAGCTCGTCGGGGAGGTAGCCGGCAATGTCGCCGTGGTTGAGGTCGATGCCCGCAACGACCTGGAGGGAAGGATCCGATGGGGAAGGGGCACAGAAGACCCCAAAGTAGGAGCACACATCGGAGCCAACCCAGTTGGAAGTGAGGTTCTCCGGGTCTGAGAAAATGGCTTGCTTGAAGGCCTGGAGGGCAATGTATGCTTTCCGGAGGCTCGGATTCGCGAAGGTGAGGCGCGGATCGATCGGCCTGGTCTGGGCGGAAAGTTCAGCAGAAGTGGCGGTGAAGAAGGTGAAGAGGATGAGGAAGAGGACCCGAAAGGAAGCAGCAGGAGGAGGCATACTGCTGCTGCTGCTGCTTCCTGAGTGACGGCTGATTCACATGGGGAGAGAGAGAGAGCGTTTCGTCTTTCTTATGAGTGCGGGTTGTTGTTTATAGCGGTAGCGGTATCGTTACAGTGATTCAAAATTTCGAAATTGATTTTTTTTCATCTTTTTCTATTTACATGAATTAAATTTATTTTTTAATAATTAATTTTATTATTTTCTGTCACCAAGAGTACTGTGGTATTTGTTAAGTAAAGGCAGTGGGACCAACTTCTAGCAAATGATCTGTGAAAAAAAATTTCACGAAAGTGCAACCTACAGTTCTTATTTTCAGAATCGTGTCCCACTTTGTTGAATTTGCAGATATGTACTGCACACACAGACAACTGTCAGATGCAACATGCAGTGATCTTGCAAGTGCTTTTTTTTTAAACAACTAGTTAAATAAACACTACCATATACATAATAGATCTTTAAGTAGAGTTTGAAGTTTAATTGGAAATACAAATTGAGGGCTATTTGCAATATATGTCATTTTACTAAAAAAAGTTAAAGACATATTAAACAACTTGGGCTTGGGGAAAGTGAAATCTTGAGCTCTTCCAAATTAGGTTAGATACCAAGCTCCACTTTGAGATTAAGGGATAAATGGGTTCACCTTGGAAGAGAATTTTTGGTTTCAGGAAGCCAGCTAACCATGTCAGTTCTCTCTCTCTCTCTCTAAAAAAATGATTATTTAAGTATTCCTTCATGTGCCTCTGATTAACATAGAATCATTCAGCTTAAAGTTGAGGTAGAAATAAATTCACTGTCCCTTTTCTAATGTGCCTTTTAAATCACCTTTTTTGTAAAATAAACTCCACAAAAAATAATACAAAACATAATAGCAGAAACTGATGTAATGCTTTTTTTTTTTTTTTTTTTAGGTAAACAAGAGGAGAATTTTACCAGACTTGTGCATCCTCTTATCCAGGGTCCAGAGTTGTGTCGGTGTTTTGGGGATGTATGTGCACTCTCCATGTTAACTAGTGCATTATTGTTACTCTATTTGCAGCACAAGAGGGAAAACCCTAACTCGAACCAGCTGTCCTATGAGCCACTGACCCCACCCGTGCTCAAATCCAACACCCTTGTGACATTCAAAATCATACTTTGTAGACTATGGTCCTCAAAATACAATCATCTATCAAACTTTTCTCTTTATATTCTCATTTTGCTTCTTCTAGATTGAAATGGTGTGATTCAGGACTTGTCATGTGTTTGATAAATAACTAAGTAATTTTTTTTATTTTTCATATATATATGTGCTTACATTTGCATCTATGGAGTGAGTCGTCGCTGCAGATTGGGCTTGTTATCTCTAACTCGGCAGCTTGAGTTCTTTTCAAATGATTATCACTCGGACCAAATATGTGGGTTGCGAAACATTTTGTGAGTGTCACATGAATCAGAGAGTAAAGTATTGTAACAAGTTGATTAGGAGACACTCACAAAATGTCTTTGCTGCCGAACCATCCGAAAATATCGCGGACCTGTCTAGCCTGGCTCGATCTCCAAACATTAGATTTGATAAAGGCCCGGGTTGAGGTTGCTGTTGTAATTTGGGACTGGGTTTGTTGGGTAGACCCGATATCCATTTACAAATTACAAATGGTAGACGGTCCCGGAATCCGGTACGCATCGGAGCGGAAGGCATGCTTTGCGGATCTAATCGGATTTTTTTAAACGCGTCGTATTAATGAGAACCTTAAGCCACCGTGTACGGCTGCAAATTAATATGTTTTTTGAAAAGTTTGGATCCTGACAAAAGTTTTTTTTAACTTTTAGAAGTCCTTTTTGGATCTTGTTTGGCAGGTCCAAATCTTTCTGAGACTGTAGCCTTGGGCATTTCATTTCTGCCCCTTATCAAGAACGTTAGATGCAGACACACAAACCGGATCGGATATGGATCCAAACAGCTTAAATTATGAGATCCGAACCGTGGAAACTATATAAATCTTTTAAAATAATAACAGTTCATACTTTATATTAAATATAAATTGCGATCGATCTTAATCGAGAATCTCAAAAACCCTGTTCGATACGAAATTTCATGGATAGGCCGTACCGGGCTGCACGTACTAGAATGGATATAGGCCCGAGCTGAATAGTTAACTGGCCTACCCACCTGCCTTTCGTTAATAAGATCCAGATCCTATCTGGTAGGGATTGGAATAGGGCAGACCCGAACCGGTTCGACCGGCTGATGCTTCAATTTTCCTGCAACCGCACCTGATGGGGTGGGCCAAATGCAAAGTAGTGGGACAAATTTTTTTTGTCATATGCATGAAACTGAAAATATATAACCTGATCAAATCATGTGGTTCATTTAAAGCGTCTAATTAATTTTCTGCAATGCCCTTAAAGCACAGGCCCGCCGGTGAAGTTTCAACTTCAGGGTAAATTCCACCGCTCGAGAGAAGCCCGAAGGCCCCCCGATTCCTCCTGCCTCCGGGGTCCTGAGCTGTGTCGGTGTCAGTGACAGAACGGGACACTCTTTATTTAGATGTCGCACCCTGCCACGCCCACGGGAATCGAACTAGAGACCTGCATTTTTCCCGACCAGCTACGCTATGCCCCTTGAGGCGAAGTTTCGGCTTCCTTTGGTAAATGAAATTGATACTTCAAAAGTTTAACCAAATGGATAGAATATTTTTCAATGTACCTCAATCTTTGAGTCATATTTATGAAATAGTTATATACTGTTTTATTTGCCAAACAGACGTTTAGATTGCATTTTTAACAGGCATCAAGTTATGGTAGGCTAAAAAAAATGGTAGCTACCAATTTCTTATATTTATGAGTCTATTCAAAGTTATACATTGACATTAAAAATGCTACTTAAAAAGTGTCACTTGGTTTTATTTTTCAATAAAGTAATTGATCAGTAAGGTATCCAACAGTTTCAATCGACCAAAATATTTACAATTAGAAGTGTGTTTTTATAAGATCTTGATGATTTACCTATTAAAAATGCATCTTAAGGAAACCATTTGCTCCCAACTCTCTCTTTCTCTCTTGGATGTCAATATATCTAAATTGGATCTAATATATCACCAAACTGTTTCAAAAAGGACAGACATGAAAAAAAATTAATATGTGAATAAGCAATCAGATAGGATTCAGATTTAAAAATTGTAGTCCAACCGAATTCATATATGCATGGCTATCTGATTGGATTCTGATCCGGATTAGATTTGGTTTTAAATAAATGTCTTGTTTTCAATACTCTTACATTTTAAAAATCGGCCAGACTCGGTTCAAAATTTGGATTTTGAACGTGAATTTTCTTTGTTGGTCTTCGAATCTGAAAAATTAATTTTTTGAAAAAGCGGATATGGTTAAGAGTATATCGGATTTAAAACTGATCCAAAGTGGGGACTTGGTAGTTGCAGTACACCTGCCAGCATTTTAATAAGAACAGACTGTAGAACAATAAGTGGCACTCAAGAAGATGTCGAATGCCATCAGAGCGGTAGATAAGCCTAGCCAATTCACTGGCCCCATCCCTGCACATGATTTATCTTTGCACCACTAGGGGCGAAGCTAGGAATTTTTGGTTGCAAGGACCGAACTATAGTTTCAAAATTTTAACAGAGATCAAAATATATTTTTTCAAAACTTTTATATAGATTAAGCTAAAATTCTTAAAATTTATATGCAATTTTTTTAAGCCGCCTCTATAATGCACTAACCTTGATGGGGCTTCTCATACTTTCCAAAACAGATATTTTGGGAAGCCACTGTTGCATGTTTAAATTTGTTGGGGAGTGTGGAATCTTGCTCAAATGTTGAGCTTTTTAACAACTTGACAACCAATTAAGTGCAAGTGACCTGAAAGCCCGTAGTTAAGAAATAAGAAGATGCATTGATATGTGAAAATGAAATAGTGGTATGTGAAAATGAAATAAGTTAAACTACTCTGATCCATTTTCCCTATATGACTAAAAGTTTTCAGTATTTAATAAAAATAAAACTTCCACAAAAAATATATAAGTTTGAAATTTTGTTATCAGATGTCTTCATACTTTTGATACATTTTCAGAAGTTAAAACTTTTTCTCAAAAAGTGATGTAAATAAAAGGTGGACAAGTTCATAGGGGTGAGGAGATTCCTCCCCCTCATCCGTTGTGCCTTAAAACAGAACACCTTCCTTAAAATTAGGGCTTGTTTCAAATATCTAAAAATCAGTAGCATTTTTTTGTAATGTTCACAAACATATACATACTACACCAACATCAAGGGATATATCTATCCATATTTATTGCAGTTTATATAATATATTAAATTTTAAGGCATGGTAACAACAGAGAGAGAGAGATGAACATTCATTATTGAGTATATATATATATATATATATATATATATATATATATATATATATATATATATATATATATATATATATATATATATATATATATAAAAGAGAGAGAGAGAAGGGTGGAGATGAGGGACAGACAACTACAATCTCCATCACTTGACCTAATTAGACTTTTCTGACTTTTTATTAGTCGTCCAATCAACATAAATGGTGTCATATGTGATGTTACATTTTTCGAAAAGCCAATGAAATTTTGTCATTTGATTTAAAAAATTAATTTTATAAGTTGCACTACGTATGCATGGTCAAAGAAGCTGATTGGATAATAGTACGTGCTTTTAATTGCAGTTATAACTCAAGCGCACTACTTCATGAGTTTTAATTGTAGCTTTTGATCTGTCCGCTTTATAACATGCCATGTATCATTGCTTTATGTAGAGGTTTTTCCTCTGCAATTCATTTTTTTTGAATTATTTTAGTGTAAAATTAGCAATAATATCAGTAGTTGGCATGTACGTGACTGCAATTTTATTTTTTTTATTTAATGATACTTCAATTATGTCTGCTTTCAAACTTACATCTCTATTTTTCATGAATGATATCGCAGTTTGATTATCATAATATAGTTGAACTTTTTCAATCGATTTCTAACTCAGCTTTCTAAGAATGTTAAGAAGGCAACGTTACATATAATATTGTGCAGGTCATAGAATGCTGCTGTGGCCAAAACCATTTATTATCTTTGTGGTGACTTCTTCCTGATTCAGCTGACACTGAATCTCTTTAGCCAACACACTTCATTCAATTTCCGACTGCCCATGATTTTACTGATCAATCGGAACTGCTCTTGGGGATTCAAAGAATCGTATTATCAACCAAAAAATATAAGAAAAAATGGATAATGTTGCCGTTACACCCTGGTCTAAGATCTGTGTGCACAAATGAATGGAGCTAAAAGGCCGGCAGGGGCCTCGGCCCCACGTCACTTTTGAAAAAACATGAAATCACTATACAAATTTATAAAAATTTTCACTCGATCCTACTGAGAATTTTGGAAATTATATAGGAAAAAAGTACCATCAAATAATCTGGAACAGAGAAAAGCAGAGTTCGAGAACTGATGCATGATGAAAAAGGACTGGGTCAAACAAAGAATGACGTCCGTGCTGGATAGCTACCATAGAACCAAAATTTTCCGTCCTGGATATGGATGTACTTGGACTCATTTTGGTTAGTTCAATTCAAATAATAGGTATGCCAGGCTTGACTTGGCAGATTAGTAGCCTTGAACAGAACAAATATTTCTAGTCTGTACGAGTCATCTGCCCTGCCGGCAACAGCAGGGAGTTGCCGGTTGGAAGAAGGGCGAGAGAGAAAGAAAAAAGAAAACTGAACCATTTGATGTTCTTGAATGTCAAAAAAGGCAGTCAGAATTCAAGGATTCTAGAGAGAGATGGATAAAAACCAAAAACAAATTTTACACGGGTGTCTAAAAGAGAGTCTGGATTGAGACCAATCAAAAGTCTTACAGGGATGACCCTAACAAATTTCTACTCCCCTTTGTCGACTTTAAAATTTCCCTTTCGCCAATGTGACTCCTAGTTAACTAGTGTTTTGAATCCACCAAGAATCGAATCGTGCATTCTTTTTGCCGTTTCTGTTGGACAAGTTTTGCGCTGTACTTTCACGTGTTTTTAATTGAAAAGAACGAGGATTTCCCTCGCTTCATGTACTTTCACATGCTTCCTGTACTCTCACATGTTTACTGTACACATTTTTTCCATAAACAAACGAGATTTGAAGATTAAAATATTTCATCTTCCTTTCAGAAATCCATGCTCGTCTTCTTTCAAGCACATATCCTCACAGAGAACCACCAAAACCAGAGCTTTCATTAGAGTGGAAGACAATCATAAGGTTGCTTGATCATGCCTCCAACAATTAAATTACAAGGATGACGACAATAAGTGGAAGTAAAACTTTTAGTCGTGCGAAAGGCCTTTCACGTAACACAGTTAGCTCCCTTCAGTTCCAAATGCTATTTTCTTCAAGCACTGACAAACGCATGCATCTCATTCGACTGTCACAAACAGATGGCAACAGGTATAGCATCAGGGGCACCAGGGCATGATCTCCTTACAAATAGTAATCTAGGCAACACGCGCATAGGATGAAGTGGAGAAGACGACCGACATAGCTCCACCGGAGTTAGTAGCCTTACCCATTATAGAGGGGTAAATTTTTTATGATCTCTTCAAGATGATTGGCAATTTTCAGGAGTAATGTGGCCGCTTTGACCACTGTATAGAAACAGTTCAAACAAAGTAAGTTTACGTGTTCCATCACACTCTTTAATCAAAAGGATAAAACAGACTACAATGGAGCAAAACCTGGGAAAAAAAGAAAAGCATGGATGATGACTTACAAGATTTCCAGAGAAATTTTGCATTAACTGCCCTACACTCTCTGTATGACACTAGGCGGTGGTTCGTCCTCTGGAACCTGAGAAAATATCACATGCAACAATTACCATATTAGTCAAGGGTGCAAATAACCAAAGCCAAGACACATCACATAGCCAGCATATCGAGTCAGATTTTAAGTCATTCCCAAAAAGCTGCACCGACTGAACTTTGTGGCATCAGCAGGTTATATTATGCATAGGAAAAAAATTATCGATTGGACTCCCAAAATAGGGAAAAGAACACTAAATGCATGCAAAAAATTGAAAAAAGAAACCATTAGATTGAACAATTTTCTTTCCGATTTATCAAAATTAGATGAGAAGACAGAACAAGGATTTCAGATCTCTTGAAGATTGGAGGTTGTGCATCTCATGATAAAAGAAGTTGTAAAGCATATAAAAGGCAATCTGTCACCAATACACCTTCCTGTACTTCAATAACCTATACTGATTTTCTTATTCTCAAACCCATGAAACCATTGCCAATGTTCTCAATAGTGACACCAAAACACCTAAATTAAAAAAAAAAAAGTGTGAAAATTATAAATGTGACTATAATAGTCACTAAAGAAGAATATAATAGAAAAAGGCACTAAGGCCACTTGAAAATATATCAATCTTATTGAATGAATGTCAAATGGCTGTGTAAAACAGCATTCCTGTACAAGAGGCAGCCCAAGAATTTATACAAGCAATAAGAGTGAAGTAGAGAAGGAAGAGAGGGTTGTTCTAGCTGTTGGAGGTTCCAACGGTTCATAAAGGAGCCGTTGGAACTCCCAACGGCTAGAACAAAGGGGAAACAAAAAGAAAAGGAAAAGGAAAAAGAAAAGAAAAGAAAAAGAAAAGAAAAGAAAAGAAAAAGAAAAGGAAAATAAAAGAAAAGAAAAAGAAAAATAAAAGAAATAATAAAATACATAAAAATAAAAATAAAATATAAAAATGTAAAACCTAACCTAGCTATGCTATCAACAAGATATCTTATTTCCTAACACCCCCCCTTAAACTTACGGTGCTAACACCGAAAGTTTATCTAAAAGAAAGTTGAATCTAGGAGAACATAGAGGCTTCGTGAAGAAATCAGCCAGCTGGAACTCGGAGGAGACATATGGAAGCTTGATGGTCTTGTTCAAAAATTCTTCACGAACATAGTGACAATCCATCTCTATATGCTTTGTTCGTTCATGAAATGTTTGATTCTTGGCAATGTAGATAGAACTCTTGTTATCGCAGCACAAATCAGTAGGTTCTT